>BGKB01000284.1:0-44618 GCA_003116975.1 Aurantiochytrium sp. KH105 | reverse complement strand
CGCCACGCTAAAGACCGGGCCAGAGTGCCCCTTCAACACGTGCAGCAAAGGGTCGCGGGGATGAGCAAGGGTGACGCGAATAGGCTCCAGCCATGGCTGCTCATCAGATGTTTGCAGACTACGTACCAAGGGATCTTTCGAGTCGTGACCAAGACGCGCCAGAACTTGCGATGCAAGTTCGTTGGGATCGTAGCTGAGAGCATGCACTGCTTTGCTTAGGAAGCGGGGCGTATCACTTTCGGGCGCAAAGTAGATGTCGAGTTCGACGCAGTCGCGAATGAGGTTTCCGATTGTGGCGCGCCTTTGCGCTTCATCGTCACCGACAGAGATGGCGCTCTTTACCCATGCAAAGTCATTCAGGAGCTCGAAAGCCTCAGCGTGCTCGCCGCTCTTGACGAGGTGAAAGACGGCGTGACGGAGCGAGAAAACGTCGTCCCACGAGCTGATGCAGAAGTCGGCTAATTGTTTATGCCCGTCTTTTTTCTTCACGAAGAGCTGTCTTCCGCTCTGCTTCTTGTCTGAGAGCCAATCTGCCATGCGCTTATGGATGAGTGCCACTCGACCATCGCCGCCTCGATATAAGAGATTGCTCGCGTCGTCGACAGTATCATCCATATCATCTTGCTCTAATTGCAGAACTGCGCTTAGTTGCTGGACACTCAGCGGTACACGAGCAGCTACGATTGGCGCCAGGAGCATCTTGTACGTCTTCTCCCCGCCAACTTTTTCTTGCAGGCGCTCAAAATACTCTTTGAACATGCCGCCAAGCCCGTTGGGAATGTCGTCTTTGTAAGAGATGTCCTGCAAGGTCAGCACTCCACCTTGTTTCTCCTCGTGCATCCGGTTCAGGGTCTCGGGAAGGAAGCTCGCCCAGAGAAAGAGACCTTCGGATCGCTCGGAAAGAATCTTGGCGCAAGAAGCAATGTCTTTTTGCTCCACGGTATCTTTCATGTCGCACAGCAAATGCTCGATGTGTTTTTCGATGTCGCGAAAGTTCTCTTCGTCCTTGAGCTCCAGCACTTTAAAATCAAGGCTATTGTTGGTGATGCCGCGTTGAATCTTGCCTTCGGGACGTGTGCTCACAACCAAGCTGAGCCATGAGGGCATCACATTCTCCCACGTACGAATGACCTTTGTCAAGACATCGTCGCTCTTGCTGCACTCGTCGAGAGCGTCGAGCACGACCACTTGTCGCATCTGGTCTGGGCCGAGCTTGGTTGCAGGATTGACGAGAATGGTCTGGAATACATCGGCCAGAGGCTTGTCGCGGATACCGCCAAAGTTCACGGAGTCCAGCACATCGGCAAAGCCAGGCACGCTCAGGCAGAGCTGCCATGCAATGCTCACAAGAGCCTCTTTTGGCGCAGCGGTCGTGACTTGATCATGCCGAAAGAAATGATACGCCGCAACAAAAATAGGCTGGCGCTCTTTCTTGCTATGGCGCCACAAGCTACGTACACGTGACGACTTTCGGCGCGTCTCGGCGCGTTCATCAGCCTTGCTCTTTTCGACATCTTCATCAGTTTTCAGAGCGCCTCCGCGGTGGCAAAGCTCGGCCATGATGACGCTTTTGCCGACGCCGCCGTCGCCCACAAGAATGAAGACAGCACTCTGTTTCTTGTCATACCAGTCGCAAAACTCGTCGATGATCCAGCTCCGCGTGCCGAGGGTAAACTTCTCCGCCTTGCCCTTGGCCCATGCCTCTGAGCTGCACGGACTCAGGCGAGGATAGATGTCGCGCATCAGAGGGGTGAGGTCCGATGAAGCCTCGGGTGTCTCGATTCGCATGTGAATGGCATTGGCGAGGCGTTCGATCGCCTCGTCCGAAAAAGTGCCATTCGAACATTCGGAAAGATTCACCGGTGCTTGTCTTGTGAGCGCGAGCTGAAATCGCCCTGTCCACCCGGTTGCGGGCTTGGTCATGTCCTCTTCCAGCGCGGCGACCACGATGCTGTCAAAGCGTTTGTTGCCGGCGTATTGGAACTCCTTGAGACAATTGTCTGACCGATCACCTGTGTTGATCTTTTCCATGTACCCTTTAGTCGCGAGGACGAGGAATACGGTTGACGAGTCTATGCCATCAGCCATACTTCCGTGAATACTGCCAGACACTTGCTGAGCATCGAGCCAGACGTCAATGTCGTGGTCGCGGAGTCGCAGCGCGAGTTCGATGGCCATCTTGTGTACCCATTTGTCTTTGCCCCACTCGTGCGAGAGGAAGGCGTGAAAGCTCCGGCGTCCTGGCGCACCTACGGCACGGCCTTTTGCGGCAACAGCTTCGCTCATCACCCAATCAGCGGCGTCCTTTGTGGGCTTGCAAAAGTTGATGAACAAGTCTTCGGAGATGTACCAGGCAAGCGCGCCCATCCAGTCCTTTGTATTAGCCATGGCTTCGTCGATGAGGATGGGCACAAGTGAATTAGGGAGGATCTTTGCCACTGCTTCGATGAGCTCCCAATTCTCTTCGAGTTTTTTGCTTACGAGCAGTAGAGCGACCTCGGCATTTTTGGCCTCCTGTTCGGCCTTTGCTACGTGGCTGCCGGTGCGAACGGGCACGCTGAGGCGGGGTTGGATCACGTCGAGCAGCTGCTTTGCCACGGTCTCGTCTGTAGGGTCGTGTACGATGAGGACGGCGACGTCGGCGAGCACCTCAGGGGGGTCGAGAAGCGCCTCCGCCTGTTCGGACGCGGCAGTACGGAGCTCTGCCTCCGCCTGCGCGGCATCGCTCACCTCGACGTCTGCGCGCGCTCCGCCGACGCGGCCTTCGTTGAAGAGCGCAATCAAGCTCTTCACACTCACCATGGTCGATCCCACGGGAACAGCGTCCGGACTTGCCGCGGCACGCTTCGTTCCTTCGCTCGACCGCGCGCACCTTCTCGTGCGCGGCTGCCCCCACCCGAGCGCCGTTCCCCTTGCCCTCGCGGCTGCGCGTCCTCGGCCTCGCTCTCCGTTCGCGTGCGGCGAACCAGTTCTACTGCTCGCGCGCTGCTCGGACCGCCCTCGCTCTAGGCCTAGTCAAGAGGAAATGATACCCCCTGAAGGCCTATCTTTACAAGTCAATACTCTGAATACTGATCCGCGCACCGCCCTTAATTAATCTCGCGCCTCAGCTCCTCGAGCTCGCGCCCCTTGGCTCGGCGCCGATCCTTCCCTTGCTTAAACCCGAGCTGCGCGGCGGTCAGTTCCCCCCGCAACGTGTCCTTCTCAGCGCGCGAGACGTTAAGCTCGCGGGCAAGCTGCTTGCGGTCGGCAGCCAGAATGCCTCTAGAGGATTGGAGGTGGTGAGGCGGAGCAAAATGGGTTGTGCACGCACGGACGCACGCACGCAAGCACAGCAATGGAGAGGGCCGGCCAGCAAAGCGCGAAGAAAACGCAGGCGGAGACGCTCGCGCGCACGCAGGACCAAGCGCAAGCGCTCGCGAGCGCTCTTTCGCTCGAGCAGTGGCGTGCGCAGACCCACTCACTCGTGAAGCGGAAACCTGCTAGGGTGGAAACCAATCTGGCCAGAGACTCGGGTGGCCAAGGCCGGCGCACGCAGAGCTGCCCGCGAGGGTCAACGAGAAGCCCAAGCCAAGCCGAGCCAAGGGAATGATGGCGAGCGCGTCGGAAATGGCCATTCTCGGCGCAAGAAACACCGTGCCCGGGTGGTCGGCCCTGGCGACGGAGATGTTCGAATGCAAGGTGATCACGGGCGGTCTCACGAATATGCTCAACCTGGTCCGTGTCAAGGACGAGGCGCACAAGGACGCCGTCGCCGGTGCCGCCGCTGAGACCGCCGCCACGGTAGAAACGGCAGAACAAGCCGCTGCCGCGGACGGCGAGGAAGCTGCGTCCACCATGGCCCTTGTTCGAATTTTTGGAGAAGGCACGGATGAGTTTATCGATCGCGCCGCCGAGCAGGCCGTCTGCACGGCTGTCGCGCGCGCCGGAATCGCTCCGCACGTCTTTGGCACCTTTCCAGGTGGCCGCGCAGAGCAGTTCCTTGTGCGCGCCAAATCTCTCATCAATCATGACCTTCACAATGAGCAAATCCTCGTCGAAGTTGCCCAGCTCATGGCCAAGATGCACACCTTGTCTCTCCCCAAGGAGGCGGCCCACACGCCTCTGAGCGAGCCCATGACGCCCCAGATTCTGCGCCGTCTGTATTCTTCTGCTGTGGAGACTCGCTTTGACGTGGGAGAGGAGCCTTTCAAGGCGCTCAAGCTCGCCGCGCTGCGCGTCGACACACTCGCGACCGAGATTGATCGCATTGAAGACGAGCTCAAGAGCTCTGGCATGGGCATCGTCCTTTGTCATCGTGACCTGCAATCAGGCAACGTCATGATTGACCGCGATGAGGCGGGGGCCCTCAAGCGCGCTTATCTCATTGACTTCGAGTATAGTGGCAAGGACTTTTGTGGCTTTGACTTTGGCAACACCTTCAACGAAATGTCCATCAATAACTTTAGCTCACGCTATCCTGGGTTCTGTCTGGACGTCGACATGTACCCGACGCGGGACCAGCAGCACTTCTTCTTTGATCACTACCTGCGTCACATCCCAGATCCCAAGACGTTGTTCGCCCCGGACTGCGTCCCGACGAGTCGCGACGCCATGATTGACAAGCTTTGCGAGTTTGCATATTTGGGTTCCTTGGCGTCGCATATGCAGTGGACGCTATGGGGCATTGCCCAGGCTGATAGCTCATCGATCGACTTTGGTCACCTCGAATACGCGACCGCAAGATTTGATCAGTATCGGGCGCTTCGCGCGCAGCACGATGACAGCAGCGCACCGTAGACGCGACCAACGAACACACATTAGCTTTGACCTATTTTATCCAACTTGCGGCGGAAAAAGTGACCAAGGAGACTGGCTAACTGGCTGACTCCTGCTGCCCTGTATCTTCGAGTATACCACGCAACTTCCCTGCAAATAAATCATTTATCGACGAGTATACTTTGTTCTTGGGCTGTTCCGGAATCACCGGAACCATCATGATCGACTTGGATCCCTTGAGGCACTTTCTTTTTGCGGAAAATTGCGAGAGAGGTAAAACAAAAACACGTGAGCGGACTTCAGCACCCTCAATTTGTTCTTGCTGACTTGTGATAAGTTCATGACGGTAACCCTTTCAAGCGAAGTTCGCCTTGAACACAAATTGAGTTTGTTCTTGCTGACTTGCGACAAGTCCATTGCGGTGCCTTGGGAAGTGGAGCTGACGTGACCATTGCGGCGCCTTGGGAAGTGGAGCTGACGTGACCGGTGGTCTGGCAGGGACACCGAGGGATATGGTGATAAAGTCAACCTAGCTTTAATACGGCGCCAGCCTCCCTTCTAGTTTTGGAAAAGAAATTTTCGTTCTCGAGTTCTCCATTTCTGTGTTATTCTTTCTTACATCAGTTTTAAAATTGGATTCTTTTTCAATTGGTCACGCACCATGCATGCTCGAGTGGCACGAATATTGGAAGGATGCGAGACGTCATCAACAGTCTTCTTCTTTTTTTTTTTTTTCTTCTCAAACCCAGGCTTTAAGGAAAAGAGAATACAGCCAAGTCGCAGCGCCCACCTGCCAGCCATTGAGCCAGCAGCAACGCGCCGAAAGACCAATTTTACTGCTTGTCGTTAGCAGGGTTTTGTGTGTCGCTGAGGGTCATATGGATTGCACGCGACTTCGGGGTCAATCTCGATGTCGACGCCATCGTAAATTGCTGGAAGTTGCGGAGGGTCGTCGAATGTCTGCGAAAGGAGCGGAAAGCGCCGTCGCAAACGCAAAATGTAGAGAGTAAAGGTGGAATAAGGACTGCCCATGAACTTGTAGGCATATGAACACACGAGCTGCTCGATGATGCCGAGCATGTCAAAGTACATGGTCGGAGGATAGCGCGTCAAGAACGCCTTGAGCAGCTCTTGGTCAAAGTCTTTATAGGTGATGACCTCATAACCCATTTCTACCAGGGGGTCAAAGTACGAGCGATTCCGCTCATCCGAAGCGACATACATTTTCGTCGTCTCCGGCAAGTACTTGAGAAAGCGCGTGCCAAAGTAATTTGGATCGCGCGCGACTTCGTCAAAGGTGGCTTCGTGGCGCTTGTCGCCGCGCCGCACGTGAATGGCATTGTACGAGCCGCCTAGCGAATTCGCAAAGACAATAGCCTGCTTCTTGAGAGTGTCCGTGAAGGTGAGATGCGCTTTGATGGCGAGATATTGGGGACTGAGCATCATGAGGTCAATTGTGCGCCACATTGATGCGTTTGCAAAAAAGAGAAAGCGAGACTCGTCCTTGGCGAAGATTTTCTTGATGTCGTTGTCGCGCCAAATAAAGGAAGAGACCATCTTACGCGCGTCCCGCATGACGACGCGCCAGCCCGTTTCCGAGGTGTTGCTCGAAAGACCCGTCGGCGTTCCAATGTATGGCGTGCCTCCGATGGCGTCAATCCAGGACATGAGTGTATGACCTTCGGGAATTGTGCGGACTTTGACGACCTCGAGCAGGCGCGGAATATTGAAGATGCGCTGCATGCTGACCATCCTCCGTGGGTGGTGCATATTGTACCGGAAGAAAAAGTTGGTATGCTGCGCAACGGGCGGAAGCACACACGTGCGGTCGAGCAGCAGACAAATGACCAAGGCCGTTTCGAGCTGGATACGCTGGTTGTTGATACCACCTGAGGGCTGGTAGAGGAAAAAGCGCTCATTCGGGTCGATGGGCGTGCGTTCGGGCTCCATTGGAAGCGGAAAGTCGAGCGATGCATTGTACTGGGGCAGTGTCTTGGGCAGTACCGGATAAGCAATGTCTTGGTCGAGGACGCAGCCAGACTCTTGCCGCGTCGCGTTGAAAAACCACGTGCACAATGGACGCTGCGTGCATGCTGCCCAGGAATTGATGGAATAGCAAACCTCGCGGTCCGATTTGGCGGGCAAGAGCATGCCCATCATGTCGTCAAAGGAGTGTGTGGCCGCGGACGCAACAATCTCTTGGGTGCCAATGCGACGCAGACGAAGCAGACCCGACTCGCTGAGCACGCGACGCAATTCGGTAATGAGATGCATCATGCGAAAGCACGAATTGCGGGCCGAGAGGTCGCGAACCCAGGCGCAGTCTCGCCGCATGTCGTCGTAAACGCGCTCATTCATGACACGATCCGAGGTGATTTTCATGTCAAGGCGCAGGTGCACAATGGTCCCTCCGCGTCCTACGACGCGTGAATGAATAGGAACGTACTCGCGAGGCCCGAGTTTGAGCCAAAAGTAGTTTGTCTTTTTAATCATTTCCGTCTGCAGCCCCAGGACCTTGTCGCCGCGGTGCACGAAGCGAACAAACTCTGGTTGCAACGTTGCAGGGGCTCCGAGCTGAACGGACGATGTGATTTCACGATACACGGGCAGCTCCAACGACTCGACAGTGTAAAACAGGAGAAAGTGTTGAATTTCCCGAGAGGCCAATTCCTCGGCGGACAGCTCGACGGGCTCATACTCTGTGGATCTTCCAACATCTTGCAAGTGCGAGTTGAGCGTCGTAAAGTTTCGCCAGCTGGCGGACGGATCCCATCCGCCTTTGGAGGAGAGCGCCCACGCTTCTCGCGGCGACGTCAGCTCTGCGGTCTCGGCGAGGACGTCAAAGGCACTTTGGCCTGTGCCTTTGACGTGACGCACCGGCAACGGCCCATGAAGGACTGTATCTGTTGTCGTGTGCGTCTTGCTCGCAGCGGTCGTTGTTGTTGTTGGTGGTGTGCTGCCCTTGGGAGCAGCGCCAACATCGAGAAAATTGTACCTTTTGTCACTGACGATGGGTGGCCTTGGTTGGTGCAGAGAAGGGATTGCGTCTGCTTGTGCGCCAGAGGACGATTTCTTTGGTGGGAACGTTGGTGGCGGCACGAGGTTATCGATTTGGACAAACACAAATACACAGTACAGGGCGGCAGATGCCACAAAGATTAACACAAGCATGGACGAGACATTTCGTCTTGAGCGCACGCTTGGAGCGTTCGCGTGCGTGAAGGAGCCCATGGATCCTCCCCACCCCCCGCTCGCGCCCAGGCCGCTCACACTCGCGGCGGCTGCCGTGAGCGGCTGTTGCAGTTGCTGTTCCTGCGAGAGCTCATGGTTCTGCGCGGTCACAGCTCTTCGGCCCACGGAGGAGACGGCCATTTCCGCGCCTCGCTCGTCCGGGCCTGGCGCTCGAGAACCGAGCAAGGAGGCACGCAGCAGAAGCGTGTATGAATTTCTCGCTCGCTCGCTCGCTCGCTCGTCGCTTGCTTTGCTTGCTTGCTTTTTGCTTGCAGTCGCTTGCTTGCTCTCTTGCCGGCCTTCCTTCGTCTGTCTGTAAGAAGTTAGTCGCCTGGGCTGGTCACGGGCCCGCGTCGCGGCGCGTGAGCGCGAGCGGCGCGCAGCCGGGCGGGGGCCGTGTCGTTCTGCGGCAGAGACGCGCGTTCGCGCCAGGGCGAGCAGAAACGGGCGCGCAAGCAAACGATGAGCGCGGGGACCCCGGCGCCGTGCCGCACGGGGATGGAGCGCCACGAAGCGGAGCGCCGCACGTGGCCCCACGTCGCGTGCGTCCCTCCGTGCTGGTCCCCGCGCGAGTGAGTCTGTGTCTGCCGGGGCGCGCTCTAGCTCGCTCGCGGCGAGGCTGGGCTGCGCGGCGAGGCCGGCCGGCCGGGCGCGGCGAGGCTTGGCTGCCGTTCTCCCGCGCGCGAAGCGGATTTGCCGCTCGCTCTGCTGCGGTGGCGAGAGGCGCTCGCCGGGCTCGTGCGCAAGTGGCCGGTCTCCTCCCCTCCTCCCCTGCTCGCCCGCGCCTGCTTCTTTCTCCCCGGCTCCTCGCGCTCTGCCGCTGCTCGCGGCGCGGCGCGGCGCTGGCCGCGCGGGGAGGAGCGGCCCCGGCGCGCGGTCGCGCTGCGCGGCGGGCGGAGTGGCGGCGGCGCGCGGTCGGTGTGGCCGTCTCGACTCGACTCGACCCGCTCGACTCGAGATGGCTTGACTCGAAGCAGCAGAGCAGAGCGGAGCGGAGCAGAAGCTGCGGCGCGATGCTCAGCGCGGTGGCGGCAGCTTGGACCTGCAGCACGCGGCGCGGCACCCAGCGGCGAGACGACAAGCAGCAGCAGCAGCAGCAGCAGCAGCAGCTGCAGCGAGCAGAGCGTGGTCGCGACGCAGCGCTCGCGCGCGGGTCAGGATGGCGGCAGGAGGCGCTCGCTGGCGAGGTCTCGCAGAATTGATTTTTGGACACAACCAGCCAGGCCTAACTGCTGCTGCTGCCCGATCAATGGCGATCGATTTGAATTCGAGTTCGAATTTGAATTGCCGACCGGGCTCGCTCGCAGTCGCTCGACCGCTCGCCCCTTGCCCCTCCCTCCCTCCCTCCCTCCCGCCCGCCCGCTGCCGCTCCCCCGCCCTCCCTCGCCTCGAACGGCCGCGACCGTGCGCCTGGCCGCTGCGGTCTCGCAGGCGCGGCTCCGACACAGAGAGAGGGAGAGTGTGCGCCGTGCAAGGGAGGGACGCGGGAGAATGCATCGTCATGCGATGCGGCGCGAACGGACGAGGCCGTGCGCACGGCCGCGGCGGGACCGGCTGCGAGCGCGGCGGGCGGACGCGAGCCGCGACCTCGGGAAGGGCGGGCGCGGGGAGGGCGGGCGCGGTCCATTTCAGGAGCTGACCTGGGCGGGCGGCCGACGAAGTTGACGTGACATGGCGTGCACGGCCTCTGGGCTGGACTCCGAGGAGCTTGCAGCAGTGCGGCTGCTGCTTGGGTGTGACGCGGGAGAGCGAGGCGCAGGACCTACGCGGCCGAACCAGGCAGGCCGTGCCGCCAGGTCGTGGCGCAACGATGACGGGGACGAGGAGGAGGAGGAGGAGGAGGAGGAGAAACGCGTGCGTGCATTTGCGTACAGCCACCAGCGAGACTTTCTTTCTCAATTCTGATGATGGTCGTGCATCGCTTGCTTGCTTGCTTGCTTGCTTGCTTGGAGGGACACGCCCTGCACCGCCGCCAGTGCTCGTTTGTGCTCACGTCACCGCACCGCCGCGGGACGGAAGCGAAGGGTGGCTGGTCAAGAACGCCTGCGCGGTGTCCCGGATGAGTGGGGCTTGGACAGCGCGACGGCCACCAGCCAGAACCGCGGTCTGGCTGGGATAGCTAGCAATCTAGCTATCCATCTACTTGCCTGTTGTCTGTCCCATAGTAACACATGGAGGGGTGTGCACGCACGTCCTGGCGGCGATTCTTGGGAGTCAATCAAGTAGTGTCGGCTGCGGCCGACACACTTTCTCCCACCTCTCTTCCGAAAGAATGAGAGAAAGGAATCAAGGAAGAAACGCAAAGGTGGCGAGAATCCGGAGTCCAGCTAAGCTGCAGTGGCCTTGATCAAATCTCTCGCTGGCTGGGTGTGTATTATGGCCGTCTAGCCCATGAAATAAACGTCGCCCGCGTGCGGACGCGCGCGAGAGGGGGTGAGTACCAGACCGATGCGGAGGGACGCGAAAGTAAACAAGCAGCAGCAGCTGCAGCTGCAGCAGAAGATCCGTCTAAGCTTCTGACCTAACAAAAAACAAAAAACATAAAAAAACTACTTTCTGACAGGGAATACTCAACCCGACGCGGCGCAACTTAATTCAAGGAGAAACGATGAAATCGACTCACGCGTCTTCGTTGTCTTCCTCCTCCCGCACAAGGGTAACCGCGACATGATGATAAGAGTTATTCATGATGCCGCGTAAATTCCACACCGCTTCAGGGCGCTCAGGCTGATGATTCATGGACACGTCGACGGCGCGACAGCAAATGTCGAGCTCGACGCCCGGCTTGCGCAACTCAGGAGGAATGTCCACCTCAGCCTCCCAAAAGGTCCAGGCCCAAGCACGGTTCTGGCCCTGCTCTGCACCCCGACCCAGATCTGCACCTTGCCACGTCTTGCCCCCATCCACAGATACATCGACGCGAATGATGTTACGACCGCCCCCACTCCATGCCCAGCCCTTGAGCGTAACGCTGCCATCATCCACATCGACCGTACTTCCGGGCCGAGGCAGGCAAATGGCCGAATTCACCGGAAGTTCCTGGACCGAGGTCAGAGTCTCCGGATCCACACCATCAAATGTCCGCATGTACGCGGGCGCACCCTTGTACGCGATGCCCCGCTGCCAGCCCGAATGCCCCTCGCCCTTGCTCGCCGTGATGCGCTCGCACCACTTTACGCTGCGGGCTGCCAAGTGGCCTGGCACAATAATACGCACGGGTCCCCCGTGCTCGCGCGGGATTGGCGCGCCGTTCATCTCGTAGGCCACCAAAACGTCTCCAAACTTGCTGAGCGCCTTGTCGATGGGGATTGAGGCGTCGTATGGCTTGTCGAGACCCTCAAAGCAAATGTGCTTGACGCCAGCGCGCTCAATCAGTGCAGACTCGTCCCCAAAGCCAGTGAATTCGAGCACATCCCGCAACAGACAGCCACCCCAAACAGCCGTACTAATGGCGCCGCAGTCCCACTCCAAACCCTGTACGGGAGCCACCTTGTTGAGCTCCTGACGCCGATTTCCGGCACATTGCAGCGTGACGGGAAACTCGTGCTTTTTGAAACGTGAGCGAAGGTCCTCCGTGCGCACCTGCAGGATATTGGCGTCCTCAAAGGCTAGCACAAGCCGGAAATCAGCCTCGTTCGCCTGCGGTACCGGGTGATGATGGCGCTTGTAATGCATTGGGATTGGGGTAATGTAGTTGTCTGGGATGAGCTCAATCACGGTCTCTGAATTGTATGGCTTTTGGCACCGCACTGCGCCAAGATTTGCGCGTGGCGGATCGTTTGCAAAAGGGTCGTCGAGACTGATTGATGCCTCGAGCTCCTTGAACTCGTGTTCGTACAAGGTGCCGATGCGCAGAGATGCGAGAATCTCCATGACCTGACGCGTGCTGTGCTGCTGGTACATGGCCCAGTATGGGTCAATGGCGCTGCCGGCTGCCAGCAGAATACGCTCGCCGCCTGGATGCATGTTCACAAACTCGGTCACGTCATAAACACCGTCCTTGTACGTGACGTAGATACGATCTTCGGCGTGCTTGTGCTTGCTTACCTCCTTGCGCGAAAAGTACGGAAAGCCCAGCGGGCATCGTTGGGCTCGATTTCCCCCGGGAGCGCACTCGTTCGGACCTGGCACTTGCGCTTTCTTCACGAGATCGTCCGGATTTGGAGGTGCATTTCCCTCTGTCTGCGCCACCGTGTCGGGCTGAATGAGTGACAAGGCACCAAGACTCAACGCCGTCGCCAGGCCTGCGAGAGCGGCAATGGTGCCGCTGCCAAGGCCGCCAAGGCCGCCAAGGCCTCGGTCGGCCTTTGGTCCCCGGTGATTTGTGCTCTCCCCATAACTCGCCAAGCCTCGCGCTCCCGATCCTAGGACGCCGAGGTTGCTGCGCGCGAGCGTGCGCGCGTTGTTGCGGACGCCGTTCGTAGACCTTGCCGTCTGCGCGAAACCTGCGCGACGCAGGGCGCTGCCCAAGAGCAGTCCGCGCCGTGCCGTGGTGAGAACCATTTCTTGTCTTGGCTTTCTCGTTCTCGTGGACGAAGCGCGCGCACGCGAGGCAAGGTCGTACGTTGCTGGGCTGCGCGAAGCCGTGCGTGGCCGCACCCGGACGCACGCGGCGTACGCGCGGTCGGCGGCGCCGCGAAGCCACGCTGACTGCGTCCCTGCGGCGCGAGCTTTGGGTTCTGTTTTCAAGGCGGCCTGGCACGATGCTAAAACTAGCAAGGCCTAGGCCTAACCTAGCTCACCCTAGGCCTAGCTAGAACTTTTTGATGTTTTCTTTCACTGGCACGGTCGGGTCAGGATTAGGCCTACTGGCAGTCGTCAGCCCGAACGAACACGGCCTTCACTGGGAGCGGCTGCAGGCCCGTTGGCGAGCGCTTTGGTTGCTTGCACTGACAGGATGTGTGCGTGTGTGTTATTCTGGACCACTCGCGACGACCACTCGCAAGAAAATATATGATTCTCTGCGCGCACAGTGCTTTGTCCTTGACAAGGACAAAGGCTACTTGCAGCAGATGATGCGAGCAAGCAGTTCGATTTAGACCTCAATGTAAACATAGCCAGAGAGGTCGTCGCCGGCCAAATTTGATATTTTTCCATCTCGAGATGTATGGAGGCTCTTCAAGGCTAGCAGAACCAAGGCAACTTGGATCGAGTATTGACTTCTCAACAAGCAAGGACGGCGGTACAGAGAACTTGGCTGACTGGTCGCACTATCCTCAGCCAAACTCTAACTTTATTGTGCAAGTCAGCAGGTCTCCCAAGAGTCTCTAAACTGCCCCACGAAAAAGTTGAGCCGGGAGCTAATCCTAGGACAAGGTACACGAGATAGTATGGCTAAAATGTTTCGAAGTCCGTTTAAACTATCCATATACCAGACCAAGAGTCATGACCTCGGGTATTGGCATCTAGTACCTCAAGTTGCAAAGTAACCCCCTTCTTAAAGCTTTGATGATCGTGTGTGTGCGTACGTGGCGAGCGAGCTTAGTTAGTTAGCCGAGTGGGCCGCTCGACAGCGACCATGGACGAGCTTTGTTGGTCAATTTCACTTTCTTGGTGAAATGTAGGCAGAAAGGCACAAAGACACGCAAAAGGTCGATGCAAGCAGGGTGGGTTGCGGGAGAGATCTTGACGGCATCGTTGTGGTATAATCTTGAAGCCTGTCTGATGTTGAGAGTAGCGCGCGCAATTCCGCAATGGGAAAGTTTTTTTCTTTTTCAAGCTAGCTGTGCCGCAGACTGCGAATCCGAATGAGAGATTTGAAATGAAGAAGAAAAACCTGGACGCAGGAGACGCAGCCGATGCATGAGTGAATTCCGTCTGTACTGCCTAATGTCTGCTGGCGGATCGAGATGGCATTTAATTTTCCTTAGCAGCCACTTTCGAAAGATTCGAAATATCAAATAGCGCGTGGTGACGGGATGTGCGCCAGATACGACTCCTTTATAGACCGAGGAGTACAGCTTTTGAATCATCACTCCGAGGTGTCCAAGACGGGTAGAGCTGCCAGTGACAACGGAAGAGAGGGCGAATCCGTTTATTCTTTCCACATCTTCACAGTGCTCTCCTTGAGACAGGCCTATTTGTAGCCCGGGTCATTCATGTCAAAAAACTTGATGAAAGAGCTCTTGATGCGAGCCTTGGTCGCTCTTAAGATAGTTCAGAAAAGCCACAGACGCCACATCATTTCACAGTGACTGATAAGTTTCTTTAGAGTTTTTTGTTTTGTTTGGTATTTCATTGCGAAGTTGCAGCGCGATCCATTTATTTCAGGAGCACTTGATGAAAGAGCTCTTGATGCGAGACTCGTCGCTCTCAAGGTAGCCCTGGTTGGAGTAGCGCACAAGGTATTCCGGGTAGGCTGCAGCCACAAAATCACAGACCTTCTTGTTGCAGTCATCGCAATGACCATAGGTGCGAGAATAGCCAAAAATAGAAATGAGGCCCGCGCGCTCCGAGTGCTTCAAGTGGTGGCGCGTGATGCGGCCGCCGCCCAGCACAGTTCCGCTCAGTCCGTACTTGGCAAGCGAGTGCCGCACAGTTCGCGCGGCGTCAGGGTGTTTGCATGTTTTCGAGCGGTGCGAGCATCCCTGCACGATATATGCGCCATCGCCATTCTTGTCCTTGGCGTGCACCAGGACGAATTTGAAGCTGCCAGAAGGCGAGATATTGACGGTCTTCTTGTTGAGATTTGAAAAGTAGGCGTCAATGGTGAGTCGCTTGTCGTCAGGACCCGTGAACGCCGGGAGCTGCTCTTGGCCAAGCTTGGCCCGCGCTGCGTCTTCTTCTGCGATCTCGGCGGAGCGTTGCTGCTCCAAGTCGGGAATGTCGTCGAATGCATTTCCTGCAGCGAGTGGCGCGACTTCGTCCTCGCTGTCCTCGTCCTCGACGGCACTGTCCTCGGTATCCTCGTCATCCTCGTCATCGGTATTCGTCGCTTCGTCTTCGTCGTCGTGCTCCTGAGTGTCTTCGTCGTCTGTCTCCTCGCCTTCGTCGTCCTCATCCTCGTCCTCGTCGTCCTCGTTGTTGGCGAGGCCGCCCCGAAAGGCGCCGTGAACGATATCGGCGTCTTCCGGGTCCATGACTGCGGCTGGCCCTGCGCCGCCGGGCCGCACCGCCTGTTGCGCGGCCGCCATGGCATCATCGTCGCCGGCGCCGCCGCCCATCACAAAGTACACGACCACGAGCGCGAGGAAGGCAACGAGTCCGAGCGCGAGCTTGCGCGGGGCGCCACCACTGCCTTTGCCATCCTTGCCGTTGGCGTACGCTCTGCTGCCGCCGCCGCTGCCGCTGTCTGCGCGCGCCGGCTGCTGGAACTGCCGCGGCCTGATCACGCCCTTGCGCATCCTGCCCTCCGTCTGTCTGCGCGCCGCCGCCGATCGATCGAAGGATGGATTGATCGATCGATCGATCGATCGATCCCTGATTGATTGCTTGTCTGATCGCCGGGTCCTGGGATATAAGGAAGGGCAAAGGAGACCACTCACGCACTAACCAAGTCGGCTCCTCGCTCTGGCTGCTCTCAGAACAAGCTGGTCTGATCCGGGGACAGGACCACCGTCAGTCACGTGGGAGGAGGACGAGAAGGAGGAGAAAAGAAAGGGACAGAGGAGGGAGCTCTCCGTCAAGAGGAAACTAAAAATGAAAAGCATGTTCATGGGGTTATAGAGGAGACCGAGGAGGCGCGCTGGAGAGCCACGGGCTCCGAGGCGGGCCAAAAGTCCTGAATCCGGAGGTTGCTGTGCGCCTTGAGCTGGATGCGGTTCGCCTCCAAGTTGGGGAGGAGCATGTCTCCCAGCGCGGGAGACCACACCGCGAGAGTGTCGACAAAGTCCTGCACGATGTAGTCGAAAAAGTACGTCTGCATCTCGCAGGGGAAACACACGTTGCGGTCGTAGCCCTTGGCGACTTCGAGACCAAGCGTACGCTCCTCGTCGCCCTGATCGAAAAACTCTTGGAACACAAGAGTGATCCACTGGCGGTAAATGAGCCACGGCTTGGCCGTGTTGCCCACATCAGAAACATGTACGATAGAGCAGAGAATAGTGTTGAGGTCCGTGTTGAGCGCGCTCTGTTCGTTTTCGTCGAGCGTCTTGAGCAGATTGGCGTCGAGAGGCCCTGCACGAGCCAAGGGCCGCGAGCTCTCTACGAGATCCTTGAGAATGCCCGTGTGCTCCATGTGCATGGCCAGGTCGGTGCCAAGCACCATCTGAATCACGCGCTCTCGGAAAAGCACCCAATCTGCGTTGCTCAGGTCCGCGACAAAGTTGAACTCGGGCCGGCGCAAGGTGTCAAAGGCCACAGCGAGATGGTGCTGCTCCAGCACGCTGCGGTCACTGTACAAAATGGAGAGATGACTCTGCGTTTGGACCAGAAAGCTCTGGTTGCGGCCTGGGTGCGCCACATCATGAATTGCTGCGCTAAAGAGCACTGCAAAGGTGCTCAAAACTTGGTCTAGCACGCTTTGGCGGATCTCCTCAACGTTTAAGAGCGCCACGCACGACTGCAAGACGTCCGTGGCGTGAAGGCTATTGTGATATGCAACAATGTGGCGCGGCTGGTACTTGCGCTCGATTGCGTCCATGAAGCGCACCATTTTCAGCTGCGTGTCCATATGGTCAAAACCAAGGTCAGACGAGCACCCAAAGTGCCGCATGGCCTCGATGAAAGTTGTGGTGAGCGGCTGCGCTGCAAAACACTTGGGCATCTGGGGATCTTCGAGCCGGGCAAAGAGACCGCCGTGGCCAAAGTCCCATCGCGTCATTTGCTTTCGCATGTACCGCGAGCTCGTTGGCTCTACGCCCCAGCGGAGCATCGTGCTGAAGCGGAATCTTCCGTTCTTGTCCACAAAGAGATCTGATCCGCGCGAAGCAAGTGCCGGCGAAAGCAATGATCCTCCCGAGGCATAGATCGCACCGCAAGTGCCATTACTGGCAAGAACGCCCCCTGGCGCCCCTGTGGTAATGGCAGCTCCGCGCGCGCCAGCCTGGGGAAATGAAGGCGAATGTGACGATTTAAGAACTCCGTCAACGCGCGGCTTCTGAGGCGAAACAACAGCGGTTTCGTTGCCAAAGTTACCCGACGGTCCAGAGGCATCGTCCGTCGCGGTCGCCCCATAGACGTAAACCACTTTGTTGTTGTTGTTGTTGTTGCTGGTGCTGCTACTGCTCGATATTGCCGGCTGGCAAAGAGACTGATGTTGAAGGGCAACCATGGTTTCGCCTTCATTGCTGCCCGTGCTGTCCGTAGTGCTGGAGCTGCCGCTGTGGCTCATGCAATAGCTGGGCCGACTGAAAATGTCGTCCTCAGTGTCGCCCTCGCGCTTCTCGGAGACATCCGCAGAGCCGCTACCCGAATCGCGCTTTCCCTCGAAAAAACTCGAATGCTCGGACGAAGCACGCGAGTGCGTCTCTCGCTTCCCGGTGAAGACATACTCGCTCTTGTGGCGACGCAGGACTCCATCATTTTCGACGCCCTCGCCCTCGCCCTCGCTTTCGCCTTGCTTGGAATCAGCAAGTATTTCTGATCCGGTAGAGAAACTGCGGTCGCCACGAGGCTCGATGCGAACAGAAGGTTCTGGCCCGTGGTCTGCCGACTTGAGACAGTGCAAGTGATCAAACGTGTGCCCGCGTAACCCTTGACCATTGACAGACAGATGATCGCCATGGTCCTGCATATCAGAGCCTCTTTTCGTATGCCGCGTCACGTCGGACGTTCTTGGAGAGCCATACTGGTGCTGCTGGTGTTGGTGCTGTTTCGGCGGCGGTGTATGCATGATTGCTTGCGCTTCGTCCTCTTCCTCAGCGTCAGCATCGCCATCGTCCTCATGTTCTTCTTCTTCTTCTTCTTCTTCATCTTCCTGTTCATGACCTTCTTCGGCTACATTCACTTGTTGTTCTTCTACTTCTTCTTCTTCATCTTCGTCATCACTTTCGTGAACGCAAACGTTGTCACCATCAACGACGCCCTCGTCGTCCTCGGCGTCATCCTCTGATGTGGAAGCTCGCATTCGCACGGGAGACTCATCAATGGTGAAATGCTGCGCAGACACAGGACTTGAGAGACGAGCGCGCATCCCGAGGTCACCGCTCGGTTGACGTGAATGGAGAATACTTGAGTTGAGAATGCCATCCGAAGGCCGCGGAGTACGATCCGTGGAAGAAGTGCCATCCCGCGGCCCTGTCCGGAATCCGCGCTGACGCATGATGAGCTCGCGCGAGAGAAGCTCGCGGCCGCCCGCCATTTCGAGCGTGAGAAAACGAACAACGTGACGAGGCACGGCGGGATTCTGCGCGAGCCAGTCGAAGCGGTTGAAGCGAGAAGGCATCGTGCGATCTCCAGTGCGAGATGGCGTCTCGAGGCGAGAGATGATACGATCGACGCGCGCCTGTGCCTCGGCAGGCGCAGCGCCCTCGAGGGAGGCGCGCAAACTTCGCAATTCGAGAACCGCGGCGCCAACGCCCGGATCGAGCGGCAAGAGGCCAGAAGGTTCCCCCCAGTGGCCGCTGTGGCGGGCGCTCCGGGGCCCCGGTCGCGCATCCTCGCGCTCGGTGACATGGCCCGTGACGAGGCGCGTAAAGTCCTCTTTGTTAATGAAGATGACATGTTTGCTTGTGCATATCAAGTTGGCGTAAAAGACGAGGCCCACAACAAAGAGCAGGATTTCGCTTCGCCTGCATTCGGTATGTACAATGAGGCCACACACGGCGAAAAGGGACACGAGGACCCAGGTTACGGAGAGGGTGGCGGCGAGGCCGCCGCGGCCAAAGCCAGGCAACATACAGAGCGCAAGCGTGGCAATGAGAGAGATGCCGGCGAGGCCAAAACGATAGGTCTGGATGTTATCCATGGCGCCGCAAAACATGACAATGGAGCAGAGACCGGAGGCGATGAGCATGGCGGCCATAATTTTGTCGCCGGTTTTGATATCGAGTTTGCTCCGCCAGAGGGACTGCGAATAGAGTGTGAAGACGAGAACGCAATAGGCGGCCTTAATTTCGAGGCCACAGATGCCAAAGGTCTCATCGCTCGAGTATACCTGCGCCCCCGCTAGGAGCTCGAGGAAGTTGAGGACAGCGAGGTAGCCAACGACGTCCATGCGCCATCCGGTCGTGGGTCTCCGTTGGCGTACGTCGCGGCCCTTGCACACGCCGAGGGCGTAGAACCCGAAGCGGTTGAGGTTTTCCAGGGCGCAGAGTGCCCAGGAGGCGGGTCTGCGCGCGTCNCCTGCAGCGGCCGTCGTGGTTCTTTCCGCGCGGGGCGGCGCCGCGTCTGGCGCCGCCCTGCCGCCGCGCTGCGAGGCCGTCGCCGGGGCCGCGGGGGCGCGCGGCGGTCTCGGCCGGCGGAGGGCGCGCGGGATGGATGGATGAATGGATGGATGGATCGACGGATGGACCGAGGGATGCAGACGAACGAACGAAGGGAATGGAGTGCAGAAGGAGGCCGCCGCGGACTGGATGAGCAGCGCGCGGCGCCTGCCCCGCTTCCCGCGCGCGGCGGGCGCGCCTCCGGCCGGCCGGTCGGTCGCGCGGCGCCGCGGCGCACGCGGTTCTCCGCCGCTCGGCCTCTCGGGTCTGCTCTGCTCTGCTCTGCTCCGCTCCGCTCTGTGCTCCGCCGGCGACGATTTGAAACGCGGCGGAAGGGAGGCGAGCAGGCGGAGAAAGAAAGAAAGAAAGAAAGAAGGAAAGAAGGAAAGAAGGAAAGAAAGCAAGCAAGCAGGGCAGAGAGAGGAAACCTCGCCGCCGTTCCCGCCTCGGCGCCGCGCCCTGGCCTGGCCTCGGCTCGGCTCGGCTGGCCTGGCCTGGCCTGGCCTGGCCTGGCACCGCCGCTACTGCGAGGCGGCCGGCCGCGCGCGGCGGCGGCGGCGGCGCGGGGTACGGCGGCGGAGGAGGAAGAGGAGGAGGGGAGAGAGCGCCGCGGAAGGCGGCGGCGCGCGAAGCGGCTTTGCTCGCGTTGGCGCGGCGAGCGATTGTCCACTTGGCGGCGCGGCGGGAAGGGCGCGGGGCCGTTTGCGGCACTTGCACCCGCGCAATCCGCACTTGCCGCGCGCACAATGAACGACCGAGAGAAACAAACAACCAACAAAAGAAACAACAAACGAAGCAAACCCAAATGAACGAAAAGGAAAAGAAGGAAAGAAGGAAAGAAAGAAAGAAAGAAAGAAAGAAAGAAAAGAAAGAAAGAAACCAGCTTACCGCGGAGCCTTCAACTGCAAGTTCCACTGGCCGGAGCAAGGAAAGAGGGAAAACAGGAAAGGAAGAAGGAAAAGAAAAAAGGGGCGCGGAGAAGGAGATGAAAGGAGAAAAGGCCAGCCAGCGGAGACAGGCGAGCGTGCGACATTGGCCAGCCAGGCCGGAAAGGGAGGAGG
Source organism: Aurantiochytrium sp. KH105 (assembly GCA_003116975.1). Taxonomy (NCBI): domain Eukaryota; class Bigyra; order Thraustochytrida; family Thraustochytriidae; genus Aurantiochytrium; species Aurantiochytrium sp. KH105. The sequence continues at coordinate 24,265 of BGKB01000284.1, read as the reverse complement.
GAGGGAGGGAGGGAGGGAGGGAGGGAGGGAGGGAGGGAGGGAGGGAGGGAGGGAGGGAGGGAGGGCGAGAGGAAGAGGTGAGCGGAGCGGCCACGGCAGGAGCGGAGGAAGGAAGATAAGATAAGCTAATTTTCGCCAGCAGTAAGCAAGTCCATCGGCCGGCCTAAAAGAGGAAGCGAGGCAGCGAAAGCGTGCATGCCGATGCATTCATTCGATCGATTGATCGATCGATCGATCAAAAAGAAAAGAAAAAGTAAAAGTAAAAGAAAAGAAAGGAAAGAAAAAAAAGAAAGGGAAAGAAAGAAAGGCGAGCACACAAGCGCGGGCCTGGTCGGCGCTCGGCCGCCGCGGCGCACAGGCAGGCAGACAGGCAGGCAGGCAGGCAGGCAGGCCAGGCAGGGGAAGAGGAGGGCCCGGGCCGGCCCGCCGCAGCCAGCAGGCCCGCGGCGAGAGGGGCCGGAAGGAGCCGCGGGGGCCCCCGCGACGTTCACGGCGGCGACGCGGAGGCGGCGGAGCGGCGGCAGGCAGCTGCAGCAGGAAGCGGCGCAGGAAGGGACCCGAGCGCACGGGGAGGAAGAGCTACGAGACTCGGGAGGGGCGCGGCAAGGGGGACGGGTCTAAATCGAGAATGGGCAAAGGTGAACTTGAGGAAGGGGGAAACGCAGTTGAAGAGGGGGGAAAAGAGCCTGGGGTGGGCGGAGGCTGGTAGGGCCGCGCGGGCGCAGACCCGGGTCCCGTTCCTGCGCAACCCGCCCGAGCCCCTTCCTCCCGGCCGTGCCGCGATCGTCTCGACGAGAGAGAAGTCACGGCCGCGCAACGACGCGGGCACCCTCGCTGGCCTCTGCGACTCGCCGAGGAGGAGAAAGGAGCCGCCGCTGGAAAAGCGGCTCGACAAGCTGCAGCTGCAGATGCAGATGCTGCTGGCAGTGGCTGCCTTGCGTCGCGTTGCCCGCACGCCGCGATGACCAAAATCCAGCCACAAGCCATCCGCAAACTAACCAACCAATGCAACTAACTTACAGCTAGACGGAAAAAGGAAGAGACTCACAAGAGACAGATGCTCCGTGTCCCCGTCGCTCCCGAACCTCGGTGTCGCGATGATCAATGGCATGCATGGCATGGTCATCGCCCATCGCGAGCCCGGGCTTTTCGGCCGGCACAGACCGTTCATCGGCGACGGCTGCTCGATTGCCATGGTTGATGAAACGATTGATTGCTCGACTTCTGACTGCCATGACGGGTGGCAGTGCAGAGCGGAGCGGCCTGGGAAACCTGTGTCGGCGTCCCTGGCTGCTACCGGCCGTGCCGGCTGCAGTGGCAGCTAGATAGATGGCTGCGCTGCGCCTTGCGCAGGACGGTGAGCATGCGGCGGCGGCGGCGAGTCCTCCTCGCGAGCGCAAGAGCGCGGCTCGCGCGGGTGGTGCCGTGCCGCTCGGGACGGCGGCGCGGGCGAGAGACCTGAGCGAGCGAACGAGCGACAGCGAGCGAGCGAGCGTGCCAGAAGTGCCGGGGGTGCCTTGCGTTGCCAAGTGCGCTTCGAGGAAGGCGCCGGCCGTGAACGCGGTTCGACGCGCCGAAGTGAAGGAAAGAAGGGCGCGCATATCAGCCACGCCACGACAAATAAAAAAGATAAACAAGCAGATACGTCAGCCAAAGTAAAGTCCGCGCTGCAGCTGCAGCAGCAGCAGCAGCGGGCGGTCGACCGCGCCGGCGCCACGCGCGGAGAGACGCGCTTGTGGCAGCCAGCCCCGCGAGTGGACAAGTCGATCGACTCGCGAGCCAGCCAGCGAGCTAGCTAGCCCAGTCTAGCTAGCTAGCTAGCCAGCGAGCTAGCAACAAAATGCAAGCTCGTGGAGGGACGGTCGGTCGGTCGGTCGGTCCGTGAGCCAGAACAGGAGATGCCGGGGCCGGGACCGGAAAACACAGGCGGCCGGCCGGCTGCGGACGGGCGGCCGGCAGCGGTGCGGAGAAGAAAAGACGCGGCGGCGGGGCGAACGAAGCGGGCGAGGCGAGGCGCGGCAAGTATCCTGCGAAGTCTTTCTGCCGCTGCTGCTGCCGACGGACGGCTGCTGCAAAAGATGGCTGGGAACAAACTTCGCCAAAAAAGCAAAGTTTGCACGACAAGATGGAGGAGACGAGTCGCCGTCGCTCGACCGAGGCAACGCGGCAGGCAAGGCTAGGCTGGGCTAGGCTAGGCTAGGCAAGGCCAGGCCGAGAATCAGCGAGACTCGGCAGCCGCGCCATGCCGGGCGATCGATTGCTGATGCTACCGAGTCGGGTCGAGCACCGCGAGTTTGGACTCGAGAACGGGAGGGGACCTTGGCCAACGCGAGACCCGGAAAGAAAGTGAGGGAGCGAAACGTGGGGCACGGGCCGGTGAAGGTAGCGCTCGTTGTCCCTCGGGAACCCCTCGGCGGATGCGGTTATTCTACCTCATTCCGCCTCCGAAAGAAGCCCGCACCGCCTTCAAGTGTCGCAGTTGGCATTTTGGCGAGAAGGGCAAATAGGAACCTTCGCTGCGTGGCGCGAACGAGCGAGCAAGCGATGCACAAATCTTGCTCTCCTTGTATAAGACTGGGCTGCCAAGAACGACGCCTTCCGGCTTGCTTGATTGTCGCCAGCTGGCAGCCAGCAGCCAGCCGGCCAGGTCTCGACGAAGTCACCTTGAAAAGTCGAGGTACTGCATCAAGGCCTGCATTTCATGATGATCATGCATAATCTTGTCAAACAACACCTGCAGCGGCGGCAGCAACGGCAGCTGCAAGGTGTGCGCTCGTTCCTCACAGGAGGCAAGATGGAAGCTCCATGGGGATGATGAGTCTGCTGCGTCAGGCAGCTTCAGGTGGCATTTATGTTTGCGTTGCGCTGCGCGTAACAAAAGCTGCTTACAGAAGAGTGAAAGGTCCGCGACCTATGAGATGTCTTTGCAATAGAGCTCTTGAAGGTCCGCGACCTATGAGATGTCTTTACAGGAGAAACTTGAAGATCCGCGACAAATGTAGTAGGATACGGGGCCGCTACGCCTCACCCATTCACGGCTCAAGCATCGCTCGAACGGCCGTCTGCTTTGCGAGTGCGCCGTCCCCTGTCCCTGCCTGCCCTGTGTGGTCTTGAATCACTGCACGAGCTTCGTTAGTAGTCGACAGACAGACAGCCTCACTCTGCACTGACTGTGAGGTGACTGACTGCAGTGTGCCGGTCCCCGGCCCGAAAGGCCACATGAAAGAAAAGAAACAAGGAATAGAAAGGCGAGACCGGCACCGGCTGCGGCGGCAACAATCTACTCGCTCTCTCGGCAACTTGACCAATGGCCCTGTCGATCCTTGTTTTTTTCTAGTATAAACGTTCGTCGACAATGGCCGTGGTGGCTGCTTGCGTTTCACCATACTCTGCTTCGATGTTTTCACTGCACAACCCGCTCGTGGCAGTGTGGCAGTGGCAACAGCCAAGATCGGATCTTACGACAGCAGCACACTGACGACAAGAGCAGCTAGGCTACAGATGGTAGGCCTAGTAAAATTTGTAGGCGCAAGTAGGTATGTGCAACGATTTCCACCTGTCATGCCATTTCATGTCAGCGGTTGTATTCTCGCGTCGGCAACGCGGTGATTTCTTTCTCTTTTGATCGCTCAAAGGATGCTGCCGTCTTGAGCATCATCCCTATGCCTGCTCCTTCTCAACCCGAAAGGTAAAAAAAGGCTTACGGATGCTCTGCCTTGTCAGTGATTGAGGCCACACCGCTCGTGTCACCTCTGGTTCGCGCCCTTTTCCTCAGCATCCGGGTCTAATCTAATCACTGTCACTATCGTCACGATCACTGGCAAAACGCAAGCACGAAAGATCCGCGACGCCGAAGTTCAACGTGAAGCACGGACGCCGCGCGCGCGCGCGCAAGGGAGACGCGAAGCGATGGCGGGCGTGGGCGCAGCGGCGTACGTGCGTACGGCGCTCCACGCAAGCTCGTGGTACTCGGACCGCGCCTCAGAACTCGAGTCACAGCTGGCTGGATGGCTCAAGGATGCGCGCGAGAAAAGTCCGCAACCAGACGAGGCCGCGCAGGGCCGCTGCGCCGCTGTCATTGCACCGCACGCAGGGTACTCGTACTCGGGTCCCACTGCTGCCTGGGCCTACAAGTACATTGACCCGTCACGCATCAAGCGTGTATTCATTCTAGGGCCTTCGCACCACGTATATTTGGAAAACTGCGCGCTGTCCAGCGCGACAGCATATGCCACCCCCATCGGAAACATGCAGCTTGATGCAGACACCGCGCAAGAACTTCGCAACGCCGCACCCTCGGGCACCTTTGGCACCATGTCCAGAAGCGTCGACGAGGAAGAGCATTCCATCGAAATGCATCTCCCCTATGTGGTTCACGTCATGCGTGGCCACGACTTCAAAATCGTCCCCATTCTCGTCGGGAACCTCGACGATCGCGCAGAGCAGCAAATGGGCGCGCTGCTTGCGCCTTACCTCGCCGATCCCGAAAACTTTTTCGTCATCAGCTCCGACTTTTGCCATTGGGGCAAGCGTTTTCGCTACACCCCTCACGACGCATCCGCGGGACCCATTCACAAGAGCATCGAGAATCTCGATAAACGGGGCATGGCGCTCATTGAGAGTCTCGATGTATCTGGCTTCGCCGCCTATCTTCGCGAAACGCGGAACACCATCTGCGGTCGTCACCCCATCGGCGTTCTACTCAACGCCATTCAGGCCTCGCCCCTCGAACTCTCTCTCAAATTCACGCGTTACGCGCAGTCTTCGCCCTGCACGCGCATGTCTGACTCCTCCGTATCGTACGCCTCCGCTGCCGTTACTGCCCCTGCCGTCTCCTCATAAATCTTTGTACACAATGCTTCCAAGCACCGTGATTGGAGGTGCCCACACAATAATAATAAGAAGAATATTAACATCCTACTCACATCCACTGCTTCATTCTACAAAATCTTTCAGTACCCTACTCACATCCACTGCTTCATTCCACAAAATCTTTCAACACCCTACTCACATCCACTGCTTCATTCCACAAAATTTTTCAACACAAAGTAGGTTAATTTTTCAAACGAAAGGCCCCAAGCACAAGGCCTTTCCAATGCCATGGAAACGAGAATCCAAAATAGCAAAAGGGGGTAATTACTGCTGCGCTGGCCGCACTCGATTCCTCTGCCGCATCCATCGTGGCCTCGTTGATAGGATTCGAGAAGCCGCCTCTTCAGCTTCCGCTACAGCAGGTCCAACATGCTTCATTGTGGAGGCACCGACTGATGCAAGATAGTTCAGATGCGAGGAATCAAGTACTTGCCAAGCTGGTCTTCGTCCTTCTTGCCGGTCCGCTTTGCAGACAACAGGCCGTGCAGAAGCTTTCGTGGGATGCTTGAGGTCTCGATGCGCTTCCTCTCGCTCAGATCTGTCTGCATCAGAGCTATCGTCATCAAAGTCGAGCTCGTCGGGACCGTCATCCTGATTCGCGTCCACACGTTTGATACCATCGGCCTTGCTAGGATCATCTTTGCTACGATTGACATCAATCTTGCCATTGTTGTTTCTGTTCGCGCCTTCGGCCTCTCCGCTACTGGCGCTCTCCGTGCCACCATCGTCGAGCTCGCCACTTGCACTCGCACTTTCACTTTCACTTGCACTCGGCTCAAGACGAGTATTGACGGGTGCCCGCGAAAGATCCCACGCTTCCATCCAGCGCGATGCGGAAGTCTTTGCAGACCCAAGCGAAATCTGAGGTTCCTGCTGAAACCTCCGCCCGGACAAGGTTATACGAAGACGCTGCAAAAAGTCGCCAAGTGCGAGAGGTTCGTCGCTTGCACGCATCGTTTCTCGCACTCCCCACGTTGTTGCGCCGATAGGCCGCCCGTCAATGTTGGCGTCCGCTGCCGTTTGATCATCTCGACAACCGCTCAACACTACAAAGGAAGCTCCCTGGCGGGCTCGAACGCGGGATTCTCGACTGCGCGAAGCTCCACGCGTAGCTTGCTTCGTGCGCGATGCCTTGAGAGCATCCATGCGTTGAACAAGCGCTTCACAGGGCGGAAGAAAACGAGAGCGGGTGTCCTGAGGTGACGTCGCTTCCGAGCTGCTTTGCTGGCCCCGACTTCGTGGAACGTCCAAGAGCTTTGCATCGCTCAAAGTACCACTATGACAGCAATCAAACACCACCGTTAGATCGACGCCCTTGGGGACTTGCTCAAAGAATGAAGAGCGGAGCTCATCGTCGGTAATGTAGGTGCTTGGATCGGCACCATTAAAATCTACAGGAATGAGCGTTTCATCGCGCCCATCCTCCTCGTCCCCGTCCTCATCAGGGACCTGAGAACCGTGCCCAGAATAGTGCAAAAAGAGACAGTCGCCAGCTTCGGCCCCCTCGAGAAGCCAGCGCAGGCCCATGCGGATATTGCGCGCTGTCGGAAGATCGTCTTTGCGTGCTCGCACCTCGTCCGTCAATACACGCACTGTCTCCGTCTTAAATTCTTGCTGCATCATAGACTGCATCTCACGAACGTCATTGTGGCACCCGTGCAACTCATTTTCTCCTTGGCCAACGTAGTTGATTCCAATCAAGAGGGCTTTTCGCTTACCGCGTGCCGATGGTGTGCCAGTGGACGTTTGGTCTTCAACGCTGTACGCTGGCTCAAAACCCACACGAAGGTGCAGCTCTCCACTCGGCTCGACGCCATTCTGACAATCCCAGAGCTTTATCACTTTTGCGATACCATTCTTATCATCTCCCGTGCCGCTCTTGGTCGCGGGTTCCGATCCCTCGAGATTCGCGGCCTCGACGGCGCGCACGATGGCGTCCTTGACGTCAACCCAGGCCCGGCCCATGGGTCGATTTCTGCGCAACTTCATCTCATCGAAAATTGTGACACGTAGCCCAAGTCCAAGCCCCTGTGCTGCTGCTTCTGCGTTGTCCAGGCCAGAATACGCGATCATAAGCTGAGCAGCATCTGGATTCTTGCTTCCTTTGGCGTTGGCGACTTGATCCCAATTCGGCTCGCGTCCACCATCCACGTGCGTGTCGCTGCGCGCAAGGGTGCCCCAAGGCTGAAGCTCGGCCAGTACAAACGGGTCTTCCACGCCCAGCGTCGCAACGCGGCGAAGACCCACAGCACGCTGGACGGACACATGAAGCGTTCCACACATTGTCAACGGTGACCAGGGCTCGAAGCAAATCTCAAAGTTGACGGTACCATTGCCCTCTTCGAGCGTGCATGACGCCGAGGCAAAGACCGACGCCTGAGACAAGATCACCTCCAAATCCATCATGCCCATGCCAATTTCTCGATCACGTCCTGATTTCTCGCTGTCCATGACGCGTACAAACAACCGTATCGGGGATTTGCTCGGCCCTTTCGAAGTTCGCGGATCTCGACCTGGATAGCGAAAATACATGCAATTATCTCGCCCCCAGGTGTCTACGTCATTGTCCTTCCAGCTCACGTCCGTTCCACCGTGGTCCATGGTCCGTGTCCTGCGCCTTTTGCTGGCGCCAATGCACAGTTTCGCAAGTGCTGCATCGGAGAGAGAGACGAGATCACGATCTTGCCCAAAGAGTTTTTCGGTGAACCCATGCACGAGCGTCTCTTTGCGCCTCTGCGCCTCTAGCGCCAGCTCCCTGGTGCTGGCCAGCACGATCGCCGTCTCCACATACGGATCCTGCTCGCCAACGATAAATCGAGCGTGCTGCACATTGCGCAGCCCCTTGCATTCGCGCACCCGGACAATGAGTCTTCCTGGCAGCGCCCACGGCACCGCCGCCTTTACCGCCCGGGGTTCCGCGGTCCTTTCGGGTGCGCTCTTTCCTTTGCACATGGCGATTATGATGATGCTGCATTGCTCAGCTCGTCGGAAACATGATGACGATCGTGAGACGGTTGGTACACACCGTTCCGGTACACACCAAAGCATTCCGCTTCTTACCTCCTTGCGGAGATCCATGCCGAGCCACCGGGCGCGCGCGCGCAAGCTTGATAGTCAGCCACACAGCGAGGTAGCTGTTGCGCGCCGCGCATGGAGTTTGCAGCTGCTCGCGCAAGAAAGCAGCGCGACCTTGTGCGTGATGCCGATGCGCTCGCCAACGCCCAGGGGCCCGAAGCGGCGATGCGGGCAGAAATCCTTGTGAGGCGACTCGACGACATCGTGGTGCGCGCCATGCTCTTTGAGAACGAAAGTCCGACAGGTGCGTCATGTCAAGTGTTGACTGCGCTCACGGAAGCCCTGCAGGGACGGAAAGGGCGGTGCGGCGTCGACGCTCGCTGCTCAGTCCTTCGAGGGCTCATCCGACTTGGTTCCGCGTGCGAGGACTCATGGGAGGCAGCAAACGCATCACCGCGTTCACTTGTTCCGCAACGAGCCTTTGACTACTTGCCACGCGCGATGGAATGCATGGCAGCATGCGAGGATCTGTGGACGGCCTTGTCTTTCCAACTCGAATCCTTTGCGTCTCAGGGTAAAAGCGCGAGGGCGCATCAAATCATTGAGCTCGCACCCTCGCAAGGCGCGCTCGAGGTCCTTACGCGACTTGCAACGTGGTCAGTAATGTCAAGCGCCAAGTCTCTACTTGCCACGCGGGGCGCTGCAATGACGTCGCTTTGCAGCAAGGTACTTTGCTCTCCTTTCGTTGCCAACATTGAAAGTGACGTCGCACTTGAGCTCGCTTTTCGTGGCGTCGAGCTCGGGATTCTCCTCTGTGTTGAAGGGGGGCTGACTTCTTTGCTGCGAAGTGAAATTGAGACTTCTATTGCTGCTGCGTTGTGCCGCGCCCCGCGTGGGGGCGCAATGGCCCGTACAATAATTGAAGCGATACAAATGAAGTCGCGAGATCTCCGTTCCCTTTTGCGATCTCATCCGTGGATTGCGGTTGCGCTTTTGGAGCAGGTCGCAGTTGTGCCTACGAATGTGCTGGCGTGTCTTCCCGTGTCAATTCTTGCGCCTTGTGTCGCGCAAGGCTGGATTTACGTTGCCAAGAGCAAAAACGATCTGGCAGAGATGAATGGTTTATTAACGCGTTTTTCGACGGATCCCATGCCACATGTCGATGCAAAGCTCGAATGGCTGTCGCTGCTTCAGGCGCCCGCGGCGCGTATGCGACCCACAGCCGCCCGTTCTGCAAGCGGAGGTGTTCCCAGCGTGGGCCAGTTTTCGCCACGACGTCCTAAATGCCGTGGGCGCGCCATCGTGGAAACCAAGGCTGCGGGAGTTGTGTTGGCTGTGCAAGTCTCCAACAACCATCCAGCATGGATACGCCCACTCACTGATGTCTTGCAAGTTTGGGCACATGGAGACTCAGCCAAAGATCCCAGCGCACAAACCCGTCGGCTGGTCGCGCAAACTCTCTTATCAAGCTCGTGTAAAAAGAGCGACGCCGATTGCGTAGCTAATGAGCCAAAGCAACAAGAAAATGTGATCGCATGATTTATTGTTTTTTCATCATAAAAGTCAAGTAAGCAGTGTGTGTTGATCTTGCGGAGCGAGCGTGGGTCGAGGCGTCTGCGAGCGCATACGAAGGCAAAGCTGCACCGCTTTTACAGCAGCATCCATGAGCGCAACGACTTCCATGGGCGAGGCTGTTGGGCTCACCGTGTACAAATTTGGCGCTAACACGATGCCGAGGGCCTTGATACTCATGCGATTGATGGTCTCGTATTGAGCTGTGTCGGCAAGTAGGTCGAGCAGCCAGAGAAAGACGGACTGATTGGGCTCTGGGAGACGTCGTAAGAGCTCTTCTGAAGCTTGTTCGTCGTTGTCAGTTCGTGCTGCGACTGACACAATGAGGTCTCGGGGCAGACATTGCAATAGAGGCTCGGGGAGTGCACGGAACCATTCTTTGATGAGCGCAGCCATGCACGTAGCATCGGTGCTCGAGACACAGCCTCTAAACTGGCCCGCGTCGAGTTGCGTCTTGTAGTGCAGCTGGGTGGACTTGTTGGCTGAGACGCGAAAGACGCCTTCGTGACGAAGACCACCATTATCGATAAGCTCACGCCTGAGCAGCACGAGCACTGCAGGTATGCGAGCTGCGTAGCCTTCCACTTCCACGCGCGGCGCGCTTCGCAAGGGAATGCCGAATTGTCTGTTGATGAGGGTCGTCTGCTGATTCCATCGGGTGGGAAGGCCGGCAAAGGTGACCGAGGTGGTGTCAAAGGTTGCATGAAAGTTGTGCCGGAAATTGGTGGGACCTGATATTTCCACGCATCGGGGAATCTCGGCGCTGTTGGCTTCGCTGAGGCCCATTACGCGACGCCAAAGGGAGCCTTTGGATCTCTTGATGCGCCGTGCATCGCGACGCAGCCGAGGTCGTGGCGGGATTTCTTTTTCTTGATTGGAGGTGTTTGTCGCTCGCAGGGCTGTTCGCTCGAGCGAGCTTCGTCTTGAACGCACTGTGGCTGGTCCTAGGATGACATCATGCTGTTCTCGATCGGGTGCTGCGCGAAGTGGTTCGAGTGTCATTGTCGATCCGCACCGTGTCTCTGCGATCACGTACGTTTCGTCACCGCTCGCGCAACTTTCGTCGAGGTTCTACGCGGAGAAAAAGTCTGCGCGCGCCTCGCTGCTAGTGTTGGTGCGCTGCTACGGCTCGGTCTCGCGGTCGGTGCGCGCTTTGCGCTGTGTCGACGGAGCCCGTCCCGACGACCCCGGCCGGCGCCGCGAGGCGTCAGCGGAAGGGTTTTGACATCGCGCGTAAGTTTCTTGCATACTCCGACCGAACTAGGCACGTCAACTTGGAGGCCCATCGGGTGGGTCGCGCTGCTTGGCACATCGCTGGGAGGCCCATTTGCCCGACCTGGGACGAAAAGAGGGGTATACAGGGAGTCTTGACGGACAAATATCTTGGTTGTTCAAACGCTCGAGCAGAGGGGGCGTTGTTGTAAGCTTAGCAATCTGCCCCCCCCCCCCCCCCCCCCCTTTCCTTTCTTTCTTGCTGACTTTGGGGACACGAAGCATGGACAAAGACGCCCGATGCATGCATCGCAAGACCGCCCGTCTGTATACAGGACAGCAAAACGAAACGTTGCTCGTAAGCTTTGCTTTTGGGCAAAAGTTGGATCGTGATAAGATTAGCTAATTAGATAAAGATGAGCTCCGGCGCAATGACGCGGGGCACGGTGTACTGGTCCGAGGCGCCAGCCTCGATTTGTTCGACCATGTAGAGATGGCCTTCAAAATTGCGAAAGTAGACCTGGAGCTTGCCCGAGGTTTCGTTGCGCAGGACAGAAATATCGCTCGTTGGGAATACAGGACTGTCGATGATCCAGTAGCTCGCCGTGGTCTGCACGTCGGGCATGCCGGGCTCAAGACAATGCCAAATGGAGGTGTCCTGGTCCTGGTCGACGCACGAACCCTCGCGGGGGTGCGACCAGCTGGTCGGATCATTCGGATCGGTCTGGTGCATTTGCCAAAGATCGAGATTCTCCTCGAAACGCGCAAAGATCTCGAGGCGACCATCTGCATTTTTGCCAATGTTCGGGTCCGCGTCGAATTTGCAAAGACGTCTTGCGTCGGTGGCGTTCGGGCAAAATGACGTGAGCGGGGCCCAGTCCTTCCACTTTGCGCTGGGCAGCTCTTGATAGCTGTGCCAGAGCTGGCCGTCTTTGCCGAGAGCGACGACAAAGAGCATGCCGTTGTGCAAGCTTTCCATGGCAAAAATGGTGCGGTTGCCGCGGGCAAAGACTTCGATTGGGTAGCCAAGCGAGGTCGGGCCATCAGAGCTCTCGTCTTGGTCGTCAGGGTCCACAAGGCTGGTTTGCGAATCATCCATCTGCGCCTCGGGTACATTGACGAAGACGTTAATCTGGACGGGCGGCGGCGGCGCGGGGGCCTGCACGACTACCAGAGAGGCGAGATCGTGGCGTAGGAGCATGAAGGCGCACAGCAGCGCCGTCACCACGAGCAGCGCGCCAGGGAGCGCGGTGCTGGTCCTCCTCGAGGTCCGCCTCGTCGGCGTCTCCGTCTCCATCTTCATCGCTCTATCTTTCGTGGCTCTCACGCCGCCGCTCGCCGTCTGTCCTCCAGGCAGGCCGCGGGCGCGGAGACTCGTCGGCCTCGAGTCCGCGCGCGAGCTGCGAGGGCGTCGGCCGCGGGTTGGCGGTCTGCGGCGCAGCCTGGGCAGCGCGCGAGCGAGCGAGCGAGTGCTGCGTTGGCTGCTCGCCCGAAGAATGGAGACGGAGAGGCGCAGGGGTGTCCGACTCGGCGCGACCTGGCTGGCGCCGCTCCAGCGGAGGCACGGACGGCAGAGGGAGAGAGAGAGAGCCACACAGAAGCGGGAGGAGCGACGGCGGGGCGGAGGGAGCAGGCGCCCTCGCCGCGGAGGCCCCTTGGACAGCCGCCACCGCCAGCCAGCCCGGAAAGAAAAAGCAGGAAGGGAAACCGGGAAAGTGGATCGATCCGTTTTGAGCTCTGCGCAACCCGAAAAGGGACGAGTGTTGCAGAGGTTCCAGAGAATGCAAGTGAGATGACGTTCCCTGTCGTTCTTTGATCGGGAAAGGGGTGACCGTTGCAGCTGGCTGCTGGCTGTTGTCCGAAGAGGAGGAGGCGAGGTCGGCAGTTCTTCATTTTCCGGAGCTGCAGCGCGGGCGCTCCGAGGGGGAAAGCATTCGACAGGGAGGGCTCGAGTCGCGGCGGCGTCGACGGCGAGTGTCAGGGGCGCGAAGCGTTGAAGAGATTGCGCAAGGGTCTTGCGCTGGCGACGACCGCTGCAGCGAGACTTTTTCTTCAGCCTGCGACGGTTTTCCGTGCTTGAGCAGCTTAAGCATCATCACCAGCCAGCAAGAAGATGGGCAACGCGTCGTCCGCGGCAGGAGAGCAAGGCGGCAGCGGCGGCGGCGTCCAGTTCTTGGATAAGCTCGAGCCGCTGCGAAAACGTAAGTGAACGAAAGGACACTGCACTCTATCGCAATGAATAATGGCTGACGGACCGCTTGTACGCGTTGTTTGGGCCTACTACGCTTGGCTCAACACGATTTTGACGACGCGAACATGCATACATGCACGCACACACACAGTCGAGGTGACCACTGCTCGCAGACTGCTGGACAAATATCTGGATCTGGACCTGGACTTTGGCATTCCCCAGGAGGATCTGCAAAAGCTTTTCCGAGAATGTGATCTGGAGCTCGGGGGAGAGGTGGTCAAGGCCGTCTTTGACTGTTTTCCCAAGGCGCAGGCCAGCGCTACACTCAACGCACTCGACTTTTTGGAGGGCTGTGCCGTGCTTTGCGAGGGCGCATTCTCGGCTAAAATTGAACGTACGTGTGTGAACCTGGCAGGCGGATTCACAGGCTGGGATGGATGAATGGATGAATAAATGGGACTGAGCTGACGGCCCTTTTGTTGATTCGAAATTTGGCAGTCATGTATGACATCTTTGACTTTCAGAAGCGAGGTGAAATCAGCTTTGACGAAATGGTACGTGCAGGTCGATTTATTCTCAAAAAGGAGGGGAGAGGTGGGGACACTCGTCAAGGAAGAAAGCATTTTAAGGTGAGACTGACCCGCTGTGCCATACCCTTTTCGTTCTCCAGACCATCATGTTCATGTGCGCGGCCGAGGGGGTTGTACACATGGCGGGTGTCGAGGATAAGGAGCAGTTCAGCGATGCCTCGGACGAGCTCGTGGCACAATTGATTCGACGCGATTTCGGCTTTCAGTCTGGAGAAGAAAGGGACATTCCGAAGGATCAGTATCTTGCCTGGGCCAAGGAAAAGGTTCCGCGCGACTTTGCCAACGCTGCTCAGATTGTGACCTTTCTTCATGGCAAAGACCCTTTCGAAGAGCTTCCTGCCAAAACTGAAATTGCGCATGTTCCCGCTGAGGAAGAGAAGGGTGAGGCCAAGCAAGACGAAGATGATCACACCGAAGCTGTCGATGATGCAGCCGAAGAAAAAGAAACCTCTGTTCCAGCTGCGGAGGAAGTCGCTCCAACTACGGAAGAAGTTGCTCCGACTACAGAAGAGGTCGCCCAGACCACGGAAAAAATTGCCTCGGCTGCAGATGAAGAAAAGGCAGCAGATGCTCCGGAGGAGCCAGCAGAAAAGGATGCTCCTTCTACTCCTACCGATACTGCTCCTGCCGATGATGGGATCCAAGGAGGAGCGGAAGGCATGCCTGCCGCTGCGGAAGTTGCACCTGCCTCTGCTGCTGCCGCGGAAGAAAAAGAAGAACATGAAGCCGCAGCTGAAGAAGAGAAAGCAGAACCGGTTGTTGAAGAGGAAAAGCCTGCACCCGAAGCTGCGCAAGAGGCAGAAAAGCCTGAGCCCGAAGCTGCGCAAGAGACAGAAAAGCCTGAGCCCGAGGCTGCGCAAGAAGAAACATCCCCTGCACCTGATGCTGCGCAAGAGGAAGAAAAGCCTGAACCTGAAGCTGCGCAAGTGGAAATATCCCCTGCACCTGAAGCTGCGCAAGAGGAAGAAAAGCCTGCGCCTGAAGCTGACTATGGTGAAGCGAGCGAATATACCGCCCCTGCAGAAGAAGAGAAAGCTGCCCCTGCTGCTTCCGAAGAAGAAGAAGGAAAAGTTGCCTCCACTGCTGCAGAAGAGGATAAGCCTGTCGATGCGTAGTTGCTGTGAAATCAAATCATACATTTTTGTTCCTTTACTCGTTGGCGAAATCGAATCCTCCCGCACCTCCCCAATGATCCTCTATCTTTTCAGAACCTACGAAGGCAGCTGCAGCGGCTACGACGTGGTTCGCGCAGATCGATGCGCTCCCTCCCCTCAGACTCAGCTCAGCCTGTTCGTTGAGGCCACGAGCAGCAGCAGCTCAGCTCAGCTCAGCCGGGTCGTCCGTGACCCCCCCCCCCCTCCCTGCACTCCTGCTTCTATAGGGGCCAGGCCGAGGTAGGGCAGAAAGGGTGGCATGAAATCGGCGTGTGCAGCGGCGCTGTAATGCGGCAGTGCGGAAGAGCAGAGGGCGCTCGCGGCCATCAGTTGTGCATCAGCTGTTGCGAGGCGGCGCGGGCGAGAGAAGCAGAATGGTAGCGATGCGCATGATGGTGGCGGCGGCGGTGGGCGTGGCGGCGACGCTGGTGCCGGAGACCCTCGCGCAGGTGTCCAAGGCCGAAGCATGTGAGACCGAAGTGGACGCGAGCAAGGTGCAGCTTCGAGAGGGCACGATGAACAGCAAGGTGCTGCGCGCGGAGTACGCCGTGCGCGGGCCACTGCTCTTGCGCGCCTTGGAGATCGAGGACGACCTCAGGAGCGGCACTGGAGACTGTACGTTGAGCGCAGCACGCTGACCTTGTGATCATGGATGGTCCTCTGGCCTCGCGCGTGTCGGAATGACCGAGGCGAGCACGGTTTCCTTGCGGTTGTTGTTGTTGCTGGAGATTGACTGACATTTCCTTTTCCTTTGTTTCTTTTACTTGGTTCGCTCGGTGCACTCGCTTCGCGTGGCTCGGCTTTCTTTTGTTTCGTATCGTCACGTTTTGTTGTGGATTTTGCAGACCCGTTCTCGCGCATCGTGAAATGCAATATTGGCAACCCGCAATCTCTGGGACAAAAGCCAATTTCGTTCACGCGCCAGGTACTGTCGCTGGTGATGAATCCAGAGCTCATGAAGGATCGCTCAACGACCTCGTACCCGAGCGACACGTACGAGCGCGCGGAGCAATATCTTGATGCGATTGGATCGATTGGCGCATACAGCGAGTCGCAGGGGGTGCGGCTCGTCCGCGAAGAAATTGCCGCTTTTATTTCGGAGCGCGATGGCGGGGTGCGCGCTCACTCGCAGGACCTCTTTCTCACTGCTGGAGCAAGCGAGGCCGTCAAGACGCTGCTAACGCTGCTCATTCGCGACGAGAACGATGCTGTGCTGATTCCCATTCCTCAGTACCCTCTTTACTCTTCGCTCACGGCTCTCATGGGCGGCTATATGGCCGAGTACTACATGGGTGAGGAGGACAACTGGGCCTTTGACATTGAAGAGGTTCGGCGCGCGATTCGCGCGGCCAAAGACTTGGGCAAAACGGTGCGGGCAATCGTGGTGATCAACCCGGGGAACCCCACGGGCAGCAAATTGACCGAAGAGGACATGCGCGAGATTGTGAGCTTTTGCCTCGAGGAGAACCTCATTCTCATGGCTGATGAGGTGTATCAAAAGAACATTTACCGCGATGACGACACCTTTACCTCGTTTCGCAGCATTGTGCAAAAAATGGGTCTCCTTTCGGAGGAGGGAATCATGCAAGCTTCGTTTCAGCTCGCCTCATTTCACTCGACATCCAAGGGCGTCGTTGGCGAGTGTGGTCTGCGCGGCGGGTACGTCGAGATGCTCGGATTTCCCCGCGCGGTGATTGACCAATTTTACAAGCTGTCCTCCATTGGCCTCTGCTCCAATGTGCCGGGCCAAATCGCTGTGGGTCTTATGGTCAATCCGCCCCGAGAGGGCTCGCCGTCTTTTGCGCAGTACGAGGAGGAGTCGATGGCCGTCTTTGGCTCGCTCAAGCGACGCGCCGCCAAGCTCGAAGCTGCGCTGAACGCCATGCCGGGCGTCTCTTGCAAGCCGCTCGAGGGTGCCATGTATGCGTTTCCGAAGATCGAGTTGCCGGAGAGCTTTGTGGCTGCGTGCCTGGACCGCGGCCAGAGCCCCGACGTTGCGTATGCTCTGGAGCTTCTCGAGTCAACGGGTCTTGTTGTCGTTCCTGGATCTGGTTTTGGGCAGCGCGAGGGTACCTATCATGTGCGCACGACGTTCCTGCCGCCTGAAGATGTCATGGAAGACGTCTTGGAGCGTTTCAAGGCCTTTCACTTGTCCTTTATGGAAAAGCATGCGCAGGCTGCTCAGGAGACGCAGTAGATGTGTGCAAGAGACCTGGAAGAAATGACACGTAGCGTACATTCTTTTTTGGAAGGTGGGAAGAGAGGGAGGGGCCGGTGGCGATGCCGAGGCGTCTACGGTGTTGTCGTTGGCTAGCTAGCCGACGGGCTGGCGAACTCAAGTGCTTTTGCAATCTTTATGGTATAGGGTCGCGTATGAAGACGAGGCTCTCTTTGCAATAATAAATATGTGGCCTGATATTGGATCGTGGTGAGGTTTTCGGTGGGTGCTCCGATGCTTGGCTTTCTTGCGTTTGTACCCTTGACTGCTTGTTTCGTTTTCTCACCGAGCACGCACGCACGCACGCAATGCCTAAACGGAAGTGAAATGGTCTTTGCAAAAGACAACTCGGGCGTTTTCATAGGTATATATAGTCCTTTCTCCTTTTCATTTCCCGTTTTTTTAGAATCGACGACTAAAGGAAAAGGAGGACACCTGTCAGCTAAAGGTGAAAAAGGCCCTGAGATCGACAAGATTTTCAATGATAATCAGCCAGCGCTTTTGTATTTACTTACAACGAATAGGAGGAGGAGAAACAGAACCGCGTTAACGCGATAAGAGAGCATGTTAAAAGTGCAAAACAGTGGCACCCTGCGGAGGTGCAGCGGCCTGCTTGAGCTTTTGTTCTGCGTTCTGCTGGCGCTTCTTTTCTTGCTTGAACATTGCGCGAGTCGTCTTCTTTTCTTGGCGGCGCATCCGCTGTTGCATCTTGACGAGCTTTTTCCGAGCACGTTTTTCCTCGGGGGTCTCATCTTTGGTGCGCTCGGTGAGAGCATCGAAGGGGACGTCGAGGCCGGCGCTAAGGCCAACAAAGGCACTCAAATCAACATCACCCTCAAGCGGAGCTGGGGCTTCGTGGTCGAGAGCGTCCGCCTCGTCTTGGTCATGGTTGTTTTCCTCATCACCGGAATCCTCGGCAATTGGCTTGGTGGCCGCAGGCTTACGACGGCGACGACGCTCGACAGGAATGACGGTCGGGTGATTATCCAGAACCGAGTATGTGCTAACAATAGTTTCGCAGTCCCACTGTGCGACGGGCCTGTCTTCGTAGCCAAAGTGGCGAAGAATCTCGTCCTTGGATGGGCCGTCAGCGTCCGCATCTGCGTCGGCCTCGACGCTGTTCTTGGTTTGGGCATCCCCGTCCGCGGCATCGGGTACAATATCATTGCCAAACTTATCGCGGCCAACTTCCTCTTCAGCGACAAGCCCTGTGGCACCCTCGTCAACAAGCTGTTTGCTCGTTTCCTTGAGCTCGAGGTTGGCCCGTGTGGCGCCAATTTCGTGTGTACGATTCTTGTCTTCAGCCTGTTCCCGGAGAAAGGCGTCGACGAGCTTTTGGACGTGCTCGGATGTAAGCTCAATGGTACCAGCCACGCGATCGTCATAGGTGCGGTGCTCGAGCTCTCCAATTTCATCGTCGTCGTAGTCACGTGCGAGAACGGTCTCGAAATGAAGGTCGATGTCTCTGAGCTTGCGCGAGCCGCTAGCGCGCGCAATAATTTCTGCGAGGCCTTCTTCGTCGTACTCGTCATCCTCGTCGTCGTACTCGTCATCGCCGGCCCCACCTTCCTCGGCCTCTGCTTGTGCCATGAGACGAGCCATGTGAGCATCAAAGTCAAAAACGTCCTCGTCTGGGGCCTCTGCTTCAGCTTGAAGAAGCTGATGCATAAAATCGTCATCGAGCGTGCCCACGTACTCGTCCATGTCTTCTCCTTCATCGTCGTGATCCATGCCCTCTTCGAGAAGTGCCTTCATTTCCGGGTCGAGCGAGTCTGGGCGGAGGGTGATTGCCTCGAGCATGCGGTCATACTCGCGCTCGGACGCAAACATTTCTCCGGGAAGAGAAAGACCCTTGGCCCCTGATGCCTTGGCCGCACCGGTGGCGCGCCCCTCACCCTCGCCCTCATCGTCCTCGTCGACCTCATCTTGAAAGCGAACCGTCTTTTTCTCCTTTTCCAGGTTTGCGTTCTCGTCAGCTGCCTTGGCGGAGGCAAAGGTACCCTTTTCCTTGACGCGGCCGGTGGAGTCTACAAAGGTTCCGGACCCATCAATGGCAGCAAGATGCTTGTGGTAATCGTAGCCATCGATGGGAAGGCCGAGTTCATCGACCTCGCGTAGTTCGCCCGATCGAGACGCGACGGAGCTAGCGCCACGCGCTGCTGCGGCGGCATCAGGGTCCTCGAACTCGTCGCCTCCAAAGACTTGGCTTCCGAGTCCGAGCTTGTGCAGTGCCTTGGCCGTGGCCCTGTCGGCCGGATGCAGAACGAACTTGCTGCCGCCCTCGCGATAGTACTCGGGGTCCTGCTGGCTGCGGTGCATGAGCACGAACTTGTGCGCATCGCGCTTGTTGATGAACTGACGTTTCCGCCCCATCGTGCCCGCGCGCGATGCCTTTCCCCTCTGCCTTGCCTCCGCGCGCCTGGTCTCGCGCGCGAGGGGTCAAGCAGGAGTCGTGGCGTGGACGCGCGGAAGCGCGAAGACGTGCGTGCGTGGGTGGGTGGGTGGTGGAGCCCGCGATGCGCGCCGTGGGGCCCGGGTCTCCTCCGGGCCGCCCTGCTTCCGCCCCGCCGCTCTAGCCGGGTCCCTGCGCCTCGCTCTCTCGCTCTCTCGCTCGCTCGCTCGCTCGCCCGCCCGCTCGCGGCAAGGCGTCCGGGTCTGCGTCTGCGTCTGGGTCTGGGTCTGTCTGTCTGTCTGTCTGTCTGTCTGTCTGGGTCCTCGCGCGTGTCGGGCTGCCAGCCATTCTCGCGCTCGCGGCGTTGCGGCGTTTTCGGCCCTCTGCGGGTCTAAACCGCGCGCCTCCGAGGCGCCGCGCCGAGGTCGCACCCACGGTCGCTCGTGATTTTTTATTTGTTTTTTTGGATGCTGCTGCGGCCGGCAGGGCTGGTGGCTTCGCGAGAGCTGTATGCCGTGGCCGCAGCCGACAAGTGCGAGAGCTGTGGCGCAGAAGAAGACGCGAGGCCAAGGTGGCTCAAGTCCAATATGTGCTAGGCGTCCAAGCTGCGGACGTGCCGCCATCGGGCATGTCACTCAGTGTCAGTGAATGCTAGGCCTATCACTGACAGTCACAGTGACAACAGAGCCCCAACGGATCGATGGAAGACTTCCTTGCGGCGGGTGGTTTGCGAGACTGACGTAAGAGTGGATAAGTTCACACCCGAGGTCACGAAGCAGACACGCAGGCAGACGGGCAGACAGGCGAAAGCTGTGGCGGGCGCCCGGCGTGGCGCGCGGTCGCTTGAGCGCGCCGCCGCACCTTGCGCAGCTTACGATGGCCGAGGAGAATGCGGCGCTCCGCGAGCTGCGCGAAGACATGAAGAGCATGAAGGCGGAGCTGCGCAAGGTGCAGCAGAAACAATCCGCGCGCAGAAGAGGGTCGACGTCGACGCTATCAAGGCGACTCTCGACGCAGATTGATGAACTCACGCGGTCTGCTCAGGTGGACGTACCGGCATTACGCCAAGAAATAGCACGCCTTACACTCGACAAGAATTCTCTTGAACTTGAGCTCGAAGTTCTGCGTAAGGGCGCCGACCTCGCAAAGCGTGAGTTCGCGGTGGACGCGTCTCTACGAACTGAACTCGAGGCCTCACTCTCTACCATCCGCAACGCAATTGAAGACGTCGCAGGGGTTCCCGCGCATGCAAGAAAAGCCCTCGAAGAGAGCTTGGCCCGTCTTGCCAAGCGTCAGGAAGAAGCTTGCATGGACGATCTCCTGAGCAGTGACACTGACTTGATGAGTTCGACGAGCCGCGAGGACAAGGCAGAGGACAAGGATCGCTGGACGCTGCATCTGATTTCCCGTCTTGAACAGCGACTGGAGAGTCTTGAAGACGGCAAACACGTTAGAATTGGTCCCTCGAGCACACCGATGCCGACCATGAGACCAAAGATGATGCCACGACGACCCACAGGCCTTGCTCCTTCGCCAGACAAGGGGAGAGGCGCGAAAACCCCACGACGGTCCTCTGGAAAACAAGCTTCTCCGCCGCGACGACGCGTTGTGGACTCGATTGTTGTTTCCAAGTCAAATCCTCGCTCACAAGCAAGTCACAAGCAAGCTTCCTTGCTGCACACGCCATTGAAAAAGAAATCGAGCGGATTCACGGCAAAGGTTATCAGGAAGCAGTTTAAACTTTTGTCTGACCAGCCAAAAACTGAAAGCGTCCAAATCACAGCTCCCGCGCAGCAGAGTTCCGGGGATTCAAAGGTGGTCACAGACTCGATTGTCATGAATAAGAAGAAGCTCGAGGAGCTGCGTAAAGCCAAGTCAACCACTGCTGGCTCGCAAGAGGATGTTGAGCATGAAGACACTGATAATTTGCTGCAACTTGGCTCTCGTGACAGTTTTGATGCCCCACCCATATTGCGAGATCCCAGCTTGTCTTCCGGAAAAGAGGCAGAAAACTCTTTGTTTGACGAGATCGAGCCACAAGAGAAGAAAGTGGGCGAGACCGATGACGTTTGATCGCTGAAGGTGTGGTTACCAATTTTGAAAACAAAACAAATCAGTATTGCTCTCCGCACAAGGGAAAGTCAAAGAGGGAAGAATGATGCTTTCCTTCTCGTTCCTTCCTGTTTGTTGTTATTGCGAGAACGAATGGAGGCGGGCAAAGAGTCCCCACCTCCTCCCCCTGAACCAAACGGGCCACGGCGCCTCATTGTCAAGCATAATAATCACCTATTGCCTTTGTCTCTGTTTGTGTGTGCGTGCGTTTGTGTTTGCGTTGTGTATAATTCATGAGGAAGAGAGAATGAGCATTTTGCCTTTGAGGGCAGGCCAGAGGTCGAGCTGGTTGTTACTCGCGATCCAGTCAGAGGTTCGCGCGACAACAAGACGACGACTCATACCATGCTGCGCGATGATAAAGTCGCATTCTTGGATGGACGTATCCTCACGAACAACTTCACCCGCCGCCAGTGAGGCGTCCTGAGATGCACTGCCAACGACGAGCGCATAGTGAGCACTTTTACCGTGGCGTTCCTCGGGCGCCGAGCCGGCTCCACGATCATAGGGAAGAATCGTCACGTGAGATGGCGAAATAGAGGCAGCAAGCGCCTCTGCAGAGATGGCGACGACCTTGGCGCTGAGGCCAGACACACTTTGAGCAAGCGAAGCAAGGTCGTCAATCTTGTACAATTCGCCATCCGTAGAATAGCCACGCTGCTGCGCCTCTTGCAAGAGCGATGGCGCTCCTGGCGCGAGCGCAGCTCCACAAAGGTAGTGGCGCGCCATACGTAGCGCCGCAAGGCCACACGAGGGTCCAATCTGGCGATGAAGCGGTACATTGAGGAGGGCAAGGTGAAAACCTGTGGCCTCGGCCGCAAAATGACGCAGGTCTGCGCAGACCTCGGCTTCGATGGCATCCGCGTCGAGGATCTCGGCCGGGAGATCCTCGATGAGGCGCTTCCGCATCCACACCACGTTATCGGCGTCAGCAGATTCGTGGTCGTAGTCTGGTACCGTCGACGATTGCCCCGTGTCTTGCTCTGCGTTCCTGGCACGCATTTTGGCGAGCATGCGCTCGAGAGCAGAGACTTGATTCTCTGCTAAATTGTCCAGAATGGGCCGGGCCACTGTGACACTTTCGCAACACAGATAGCCGCACTTTGCGTAAAAGCCTTGCGCCGTGGATGTCCAGAGATAGACGTAGGTGTACCCGAGACTTTCGGCCTGATCATGAATGCCATTCATGAGCTGGCGACCCAAGCCGCTGCCCCGAAGCGTCTCACTGATGACAACAGAAGTCAGGGCGCATGCTGGACCTTCGCCCTTGTCAGCGACCGCCTGGAGCTGCGCGAAGCCTACACAGTGCTCATTATCCGCGCTGTTATCCTCTTTGCTGTTGTCGTGCACCTGCACGAGCCCGAGAAAAACGCTGCCAGCTTCTTGCTGTTCCCGTAATCGTTGCGCTCTCCGCGCGAGACTCCCGCCCGCAGGCCACTCGGCGTGCAACAGCGCGCAGGCCTCGTCAACGAGCCGTCGCGCCCGGCCCGTTGTGGCGCTCGGATCGAGAACGGTGGTGAAGGGTGATGATGATGATGCCATCGTCCTTGCTTTGGATTTCGATTGATTTCATTGACTGCCTGACTGTGAGGAAGAAGATCCTTGAACTTGAAGGAAACGTTTCAGAATATCCTATACATTTTTCTTCAAGGTGCCCGCTGCCAATGCAGTGCCAGAGGAAACCAAAAACACAAAGAACCCAAGTCAGCAATCACAGTTCTTGGGGCGGACGCAACATGCCCTATATTTCTCTTCCCTTCTTCTTCTTCTTCTTCTTTACCTTTTTGCACGAGAAGAATGAGTAAACCAAAAACAAGCTGCTGTTCACGTCCAATACCGTAACACTCGCTCACATCTGTTCCTTCACCAGGCGTTCTGGGCACAAGGCTTTGCGCGAGTCTCCACACAAATCTACCGTATGAGAATGCTGAGAGCGCTTCCAATGGGCTTTTACCCAACATGATAAACAGGAGAACCGTTTCCTTTCGATACACGCAATACACAAAAAAAATAAATCCGTTGCTAACTCGAGCGGACTCGGACGGTCACGGTGACCGCCCGGCCCGACAGCGTTTAGTAGTAGTTTGGCTCCATGTGAGTTCAACTGAACTTACTATTAGGGTATACGAGCAGATTGTATGTGGACATTTCGAGTTCAGCAAAGAATACATGATGAAATGACAGTGTGGAGCGAGCGAACAAGCAAGCTCGAGGCTGTACGAACAAATCGCCAAATATACCACCGGATTGGCCCAAGGGTGAGACAGCGTGCTGCTACCTGGTTTAAAATAACAAAGCATAGGTTGCCGCAGTGCGGGCGTAGAAGCTTGCGCAGCTGCGGCGCCTCGCGCGCAACTGATATCACAAAAGAAACTTGCAGGATCGCCTGCAAACGGAGGACGTCTTGCATAAGCACGCAAAATGAATGCGCAAATTTGGATTCGCATTCTAGGTCTTCTCGTGGCCGTCACCATGTTTCCTGAGACAATAGACACAGTTTCGCAACTGAAGCACCCGGGGAAACGTCGTCGCATCAAAGTGATCATGTATTTGCTTCCAATCCTCAACATTGTGAGCGCTCTTGTCGAAGGATTTTCCCAATTTTTTTGTCCGATTCTGATCGACTCGTTGACGGTATGCTACTACACGACCAAAGCAGGCACAAGCTTTTTGTACTGCGATCGTGTTGACTCATTGCTTCACGGGTTTGGGAAACCAAAACATCAGATGCACCTGCTCGACGCTATTCGAGCGTTCCATGTGGCCAGCTATATCCTTTGTGCCGGTAAAAGCATACTCTTGTACAAGAGTTTTCTAGTAGATGATGAAATTTGCGCTGTGGAATTTGGCGGCGGATCATGGACTTACCTCGATGAGATTCTTTTTCTGAAGTGCGTTTTTAGCACTGATTTATTACCCGGGGCAAACTTGTACGCG
>BGKB01000283.1:18566-60295 GCA_003116975.1 Aurantiochytrium sp. KH105 | reverse complement strand
CGTGGAAAACCTTCCAACGAGAAAAAAAATAAAAATAAAAATGACAATTATTGTCGCGAATTTTGCGCGTCAGCGGATGCGGACATTGGTCCCGCTCGGCGTGCAGCAAAAACAGCAACAGCAGCAGACAAATCATATTGGCGAGCACGGCATGACTCCGGTCCCCTGTATCTCCTTTTGCACCTCTGCCGCTGCTCCTGCCGCGGGTGAGGGGCTTTCAGAACCCTGAGTGAACGTGAGGCGCGTCAGAAACTATGGCCCAGGTGGCGGCGTTGCTGTTGCCGTCGTCGTCGTCGGCGGCGTCGTCGTGGAGGCCAAGGTATAGAGGAGTGCAACGAGTAGCAACGAGAACGCCGGGAGCAGGGACGACGACGATGAATAAAATGCTTGCAGCTCTGCTCGCAATTGCGACGCTGGCACTCGTCATGGTGGCGCCGGCGAACGGAGACTTTCTCAACTCGTACCTGAATGACAAACGATTCGGAAAGTCGCCAGGACCGTGCGAGAGCGAGGCCGACAAGTGTGCCTTCAACTACGATGAACTTCCGGACAAGATCAAGGACATAACAGTCTGCGTCATGAGTGGCGTGTGCCCCAAGATTGGCGACGTCGTCAAAGCTGGTCGCTTTGAGATCTGGGAACTCGAGTGCCAGAATGTTGGCGTAGGTTCAATGAATCTTGAATTTGATCAGAGCTCTGCCACCTCGACCCGAGTGCGTGGGGACTTTGCCGTGGACAATCTCCGCCTCGCGTGTTCCTTTCAGCTAAATGTCATTAGCCTTGTTCTAGAAATCGCCGGGACCTTTCGCATCGAGACCACAATATCCGACACGGCCGTCAGCTTTCCCAATCAAGGCCAATCGGGTCGAATCGACGGACGATTTCCCGTCGAACTGCAGTCCACTGATTTTGCCACCGAGCTGCCGAACCGCATCGAGCTTCCCTACGAATCGTGCGACCTGGACGTCGCACTCGGGCTCTCGCTGCTGGAGTCAGACTTTGACCTTATTCGCGGATGCGCCTACATTCCCTGGACACCATTCACCTTTCTCATTTCCGGCTGGCAGTGCGCCACGCTTGTGGGCCCAGGGGCCAGTGGCATCATCTTTTCCTTCTTGTATAATCTCTTCCAGCTGGATCATATCGTCAGCGCTGTGGCGCGCATCATCGAGTCATTGATTGGCGGAATTGTGTGCCAAATCGTAGAGGAGTTTGCCGTCCTCGAAAACGGATCAAATGGTGTTCTCAACGATGTTCTCCTCGACATCAAAGCCACGATTGACGAGTGGGCGCTCAGCCCGTCTCTGGACCCTCTTGCTGCGGACGCCGCTGCCGCTGGCCTCGACCCCACGGCACTCAACTTTTCGGACTCTACTCTTGCCGGGGCCATCTCGGCGGGAATTAACGACTGGCTGGGAGAGCCTGACCTTCTCATCAATCAGCTAATTGAGCTTGCCACAGAGCCAGATGGAGCCGTGGCCGCAGATCTCGTCGCTCTAGACCTTGCACCCGAGGTGACGCTGCCGCTTTTTGTGGCAGATGTCACGGTGCGCCTTTCCAAGGTAGGGCTCGGAGGTCTCAATACCTTTTCGCTCTTTCACGTTCTCGAGACCCGCGATTTTGACTACACTGTCCAGAATCAGATTGCCCTCGACGATGTTTCGTTTGAAGTCGATATTTTCACACGCCTGGCGCCGGGAGAGTGGGTCACACGCGGAACTGCAGAATCAGACTTTCAATTTACATTTGGGCTTCGTCTCGCGGAGCTCTTCTTTGACGCGCACATCCTGGCGCTCTTTGACCTCGATCGTCTTGGTACTGTACGCGTGGGGCAAATTCTGAATCTTCCTGCGAGCGAGACAATCTTTGCCGACGCGGTCGTCTGCCTGGCCCCTGCATTTTACTCGCTGAACTTTACCAATCTAGAGGCCAGTGTTGACCAAGTCCTCGATGCATCAGTTTCCAATTTCGACGGCGACGGACTTTCGCAGCTCATCGAGAACAGCGTCGAATTTGGCGCCGCGGCTTTGCGCGGCGCGTTCAAGGACAAACTTCCTGGTATCGCACGCGGACCTGTGCGCTCGACGCTCAACGACCTGATTCTCGAGTATGTGACGTTGCCGGGACGGGAAGGCACGCAAGACTGCCCTGCAACCGGAAGCATTTCTGCTCAAGGTGAGCTCTACGAGCTCGACCTCGAGTACGCGCTCTTTGCCCGACTTGGGGCTCTCATTAATGCAACCGTGGGCGGAGACCCGATTCAAGACACAGATGTTGACATTAACGATCTCGTGGACGTTGTCTTGCGCTACTTCGTCGACACCAACGCTTACTTTCCCTTTGTACCCGCCTGGGAACTAGCGCCCAGCTATCGCGATATTGCCCGCCTGCCAGCTTTTAATCGCCCCAATGACTACATTCACCTGCAGAACCTCGTCATCGGCAACCTCGACTCCATCTATCGACTCCTTGCACTCGACGGAGGGTTCCGCTTCGCTGCCGGCATTGGCACGCCAGCTCGCCCTTTGCGCTTCACGGTCCCGATCGAAGTTCAGCATCAAGGCGATGGTCTCCTGGAATCTTTCAACCTAACACTCGAGCTCACCGAGGTCGCCTTTGCTGTGCGCCTTGCGGCGCTCGCCCTCGATGCACATTATGTGGACCGTCTTTACATCACGCAGCTTCTCGAAGTCCAATGCGTGCTCGGCTCGCTTGAAGAGATTGCTTTCGCTCACGAGACCGATGCCCTTTCCGTGGGTCAGGTCTCCGTTCTTTTGGATCGCCAACCCTCCTCGTCGCCTTCTTCGCTTCCACTCGTTCAAGCGCTCAACGCCCTCGAGGCCATTGGCTCTCTACCCGAATCCGATGGACGATTTGAGCATCTTGTCAATTTTGTGCTCCAAGAAGGGCTCACGGCAGGACTCAATTTGGTCGAAACGCTCCCATCTTACTACGAGGAAACGGATCCGGCGACCTGCTCTGAAGCTTTTGACCCCATCGACTTCATCGCGTCGCTCTCTTTCCCCGTCAATCTCACAACGTATGTGACAGATGTCTGTCTTGGACCGCTCTCCGGGGACTCTCTACAAGACGCGCAGAGCAATGTCATTGTCGACGATCCAGACAACGTCTTTGACCTCTCGCAGTCTACCGTCGTCGAGCTTCTCGCCGAGCTCGTCGACCGCATCACTTTGGATGGAGGACTTTCGGCTGCGCTCAAGGTCCTCGCGAACAATTCAGGGAGTGTGCTTGCAGACGCATTTGTTCTCGACGACGACGGCGATGTCGACTTTGTATTTTCCCTTGCCCTCGTCGGCCTCAAATGGACTTACTTTGATCTTGGCACGCTTCGCATCAGCAAGGTGAATCGCTTGGTTCAGCAATTTGATGTCTTCCAGCCGCAGGGGGCCTACGTCACCTCGTACGCAGTCTCCTTTAACGAGACGGTGCCTCTCGACGTCTCGATCGAGACAGTCTTTGAAGTGCCAGGCTACGCGGTGGGCGAGCCCAGTCTCGAGACTGTTCGTGAAGAGGTCGACTTTGGCTTTCAGCTCGTCGACTTTGAGTTTTCCTTGCAGTTACTTACCGCTTTCAATCCCTCACACATTGGCAATCTCACCTTGGGTCATTTCTTCACGGTGGATGATGACACGCAGGCTCTTGGTCTCGCGGACTCTGCTCTTGACTGCGCGGTTTCTTCGTTCCACACAAATGGTCTTCTTATCCATGAGCTCGGAATTCGAATCAACGACTTGCAAACCGTTACGGTTGCCTCGCGTAATCATGAACTTGTTTCTACCGAGGTGGAGCTGCTCATCGAATCCTTTACCCTTCTCGCCGTGGACTTTTACAAAGGCGCCATTGAGAACATTGCTCAGAACTGTTTTCGAACGTATATCAACGACTACCTCGCGGAGCTTGCAGACGTGGCCGAGTGCCCAGACGCCAGTGACATTGAGCCCACGCACGCAGGAATCTTGCGATTCAGCGAATCGCCTGATTGGCTTCTTCTCCAAGACCTCTGGTCGCAGGTGGCGATTAGTGATGATTACGCAAGCCTCAATGCGGCGCTCGACGCAGCCGTGAGCACAGCCATCCTTTTCTCCGAGGAACGCGACGAGCAGCTCTATTTTGCAGACGTCCCTCTCCTTTATTACGGGACCTCTTACGGAACGCTCGATCTGGGAATTGCGAATGTACGCCTCGAAAACCTTCAAATCTCGGAGCTTTTACCAGCTGTGCCGACGGAGGCGCCGTACGAAACTTTAACTCGCCTGAAAATCCCAGACAAGGCCTCACTCGGCTTCACGCTCGAGGTGAACGCGCGCGGTCTCTTACAAGACCAGCCGATATCCAACAACAAGCTCGACGTCAAGTTGAGCGTGTCAGACTTTGATTTTGGATTCTGGGTTCGCCTCAAGGTGAATCTGACGTCAGCGCTGGAACTGCGGTTTGCGACTCTTTCCTCACTCGATCAAGTCGCCTGTCTCGTCATTCCCGTGGAAGAGTTTGCGCCGCTTGCGCTTAATCTTTCTGCGAGCTCGCTGGATTTGTACGCATCGTGCCTTTCCTGCGATTTGCCAATGCTCCGCCCCTTTGAGGAGGTTGCCTTTGAGAATGAGAACGGGGCGCAGCTTGCGGGCCTTTTGCAAAATCTGGTTGTTTTCACCACAGACTACCTGATCGAGGTCAATGCACAAGAAATTGTTGACGTCTACTTGGCCACTGCGCACATTACGTGCGACGAGCTTCTCGACCTCTTGGTCAACTTTTTGGAGGCGGAGCCAGAGACGACGACGATTGCGACCACACTTGGTATCTCTTTTGCTGGAGTTACGCTCGCGTGCACCGTTGCGTATGCCTGTGTGTATCCTGTTCATAAGATGCGCCGTAAACAGGCCTTGCTTGCGAATCTCCAAGACGCGGACGACCATACAGATCTCGCTCAGGTACTCACAAACACTGCACTCGCTTCCAAGGCGCTCTTTCAGCATCCGACCACGACGCGACGCGCCAAAATCATCGTCCCGGCCGTGGTAGCCTTCAACTTTGCGCTCGTGGTCTGGGCAAATCTGTACTCTGGAGCTCTAACAATTCTCCTCAAGCTCGAGATTCTAGGCGCAGAGACGCAATACATTGAGCTCGTCCCGCTTACGGTGGGGCTCTTGGTCAACTCGATCTGGCAAGATCTGAGCAAGATCATCGCCATACTGCTAGCGCTCTCGACGCTGGTCATGCCGGTCGCTCTCAATGCTGGTATCTTGGTTGTCTGGTTCACACCACACACGATTTTACCTCTTGGCTACAAGCATCTTTTGTTACGCATCATTGAGGTGACGGGCAAGATCGCGTTTGTGATTGTCTTCATTCTGGCCGTGACGATTGCTGTGCTATACACCTCGTTCACGCTCGCCGACTACAACGAGCTCGAGTTTCTCCCCGAAGGCCTGCTCAGCGCAGAGCTCAATGTGGCACCCGAACGCGGCCTCACCCTCGTCACGCTCATTGGCGTCTTTACGCTTCTTTTGTCGCATTACGTGTCGTTTTTGCACCACCAGCTGACGGGCAGGAACAAACGGCGACTGGATGACATCGATGGCTTCAAGTCTGAGGCAGCGACTATCGCTGCCTATTCGAAACGCGCGCTAATGCGGCATCGGTTTCTTGGCAGAGATCGAGAGGGCCAGGTGCGCGAGATGGAGCCCGTCAAGATGTATACGCTGGTTGCACTGATTGCGCTGGATATGGTTCTCGTGATCGTGGCCATCTCGGTCCCGGTGATCACCTTTCGTATCACGGGTGTTCTTGGTTTGGCGATGCAGGAGATTTCAGATGGATCGCCGACCATTCCGGCGGACGAGTCCCTGCACATTCGAACTTTTTCCATGATCGACTTTGGGGAGCGGATTGGCCTCTCGCCGCACCGTTCAGAGCCCGTCGATTCCTTCCGCATCGTTTATCTTCAGGTATTGTACTTTGTGGTCTTTCTGCTGGCGCCCGTAGGGTAAAACCTCCGATTTTCAACATCAATGTTAGAAAAATCATTTTTCGATCAAAAATCAACTTTTGGTTGTAGGAGTCGTGTAGAGCGTGCGAACGAGCATGGAGAGCTCGTAGTTTGATCAGTGAACGAACTCAGTCGATTGGTGTTG
Organism: Aurantiochytrium sp. KH105; assembly: GCA_003116975.1. Taxonomy (NCBI): domain Eukaryota; class Bigyra; order Thraustochytrida; family Thraustochytriidae; genus Aurantiochytrium; species Aurantiochytrium sp. KH105. Next base: position 54,143 of record BGKB01000283.1, on the reverse strand, counting down.
CTTGAGATCAATTATAGTTTGCAGATTTTTCCTCGCCACGGAGCCACCGACCTATGATTTCCACACGCAGATTTTGCGCAATGCTTCTGAGTCTGGTTTTAAGAACATACGTAGTTTTGTATTGGTTTGCTTTTACCGGAATTGGTCTAGTGTTACTTTTCTCTACGAGACACCTTTACTATCTATTTCGCTTGTGGCGACGATTCCAGCTGACATAGGCCAGGATTAGCGATCTCAGGGAGTGATCGAATGAACTCTACGGTCATGCTAAAAAGTTGTGCACGTTTGGCTTGCCAAGGAAGGTTTTTATCCCATTGTTTGATCTTGGTCAAGTAGCTCACCAAATGGCAACGTTTAGCTTGCCGCCTGTGTACCCAGAAAGAGCAGCGTTTGCAAAAAGTGCCGCTTTCACGAGATCCTCCTCTTCCATTGTATCCGGAACGCTCTCCGACGTTCCAGCTGGAACTTCATCAGCGTTCTGAGGAGGGTTTGGTTCGCGTGATGAGCTCGCCTCTTCTGAGACATGTTCCTCTGAGCTTGCAGAGAGGGAACGTACAAGCTCCAGCAGCTCTGGCCGAGACCGCTGAATCGAAACACGTTTCCCTGCGAGTTGTAGGACCTCCATGAGTTTTGTTTTTGTAATCTTGTCGTCTCGCGCAAACTCGAACGAGAAATCCTTATTGGAGTAGGAAAGCGCGGACACCTGCTTCTTCAACGAATTGTTTGACCGTCTTCTGTTTCTTCGCCTTGATTGCAGCCTCACGGGACTTGTCTTGAGCCTCGATGCCTTTAAGTCGCTCGAGATCGTACATGTCCTTCGGCCGCCAGGAATCCATTGATACACGTTTTCTCATACAAATGTATTGGCCGGCTTATTAGGCTTATTTTATGGCCTATAAAAAAATACCATTGATTTACAACATGGTCTTAGTGAGTAGTAGTTAACTCCTATACGATTTCTCGGGCGCCGATTCTGTAGCAAATCGGTGTGATGTGCTAATCGGAGGTTTTACCCTATTCCAGCTTGCGCTCATGATTGCCACTCTGATAATGCCACTTACGCTGCGCAGCTTACGTCAGCTTGCCTCGATGCAACGCATTGTCATGTACTGGGCTGGCCTCGATCTCGCAGTGCTCACGCTAGTCTCCATCACTTTTGTCATTGGTCCTCTTGTCGAGGTCTATGTCAATTACGTGTCCGAGGTCATCACGGATGATTTGTGCGAGAGTCTTCAAGCGAGCTTTTCTTTGCTTATTCTCGAGGAGGAAAATGCCAAGTGCCTCTCGACGGCTTCCGAACTCGAGCCAGGTATTGCCTTTGTTTTCCTTGCTGTCTTTCTGCACTACTTTGTTGCAGTTCTCTTTTTCGTCATCGCGGACGTCGCCATAAGCGATCGCTACTTTGCGGCGTACCACATGTCTCGATCTGATGCGAGACCACGCTCGTGGCCACAGATTGTCATCCGCTTCATGCAATTCTGTACGCGGACCGTGCCCGGCGACGCTGCGGCTGTGCCAGAAGGCAGCGCCCCAACGTCAATCTTTGCTCCGGCAAAAGATGAAGAGAACGACGAACGCTCGGGTCTCTTGTGCACGATCTTGCGATACTACACTGGCGCGCGGAACGCTCAGGGCGAGACTATCGAAGACGAGACGGATCGCCGTATTGCTGCTTGGAGGAAGAAGTTTGGTCCCATGTCCGCTGCTGTGAATCCCAAGTTTGACAATGGCCGCGTGGATGCGGCTCAGGACTCTGACTCTGACGACATTGAGGTGTAAGAAGCATCAAAGTTCTTTCGTTCTTTTTTTTTTTTGTTTGCTAAAAAATCAGGTTTCAAGTTGTGCGAGTGCGAAGCCAGTTGCTTCTGTTGACCCTTCGAAATGATCTCTCTTGCTCTCACAGTCAATTCCTCGCAAACATTCCGCGCCTGTGCGCATACGGCAAGTTGCTTTATACTTGTCGTCTCGAGGTGAAAAATCGCCCTCTGCAAGCCAATCGGAAACATCGGCGACAGTCAAGCTTGTAAGACCCGATAACCGTCGACTCGGAGCCCGACCGGCGAACCGACCCAGTCGAGCAAAACAACATTTGCCGCTTGCGTGCCTGCGTGCGTGCCTGCGTGCCTATCCGACGGAAGGGCTCGGCGGCTGGAGTGGCAAGACCGCGGCAAAAGCATGTCGAACGCGCGAAGCGATGACCACGTGCAGGGTCTCCTCGACTGGGTGAATGTCGTCGCGGACGAAGACTGCGGGCGCCTCGAGGAGCTGCAAGATGGCCGCGTGCTGGGCCAAGTTTTGCAGAACATGTACGTTTCACCATGCCCGTGCAGCGAGCAGACAAAGAATGAGAAGCTTTTGCTTTGCGAACACGCCACTCGCGCTCTCTGGACGGCTCTTTGGTCTTGCGTTGTGTTTTGGGCTTCAATGCAAGAAATAAAGCGAAAACTGACAGTAGTCCCCTCGTTTGCACTCGAACAGCTCGAATGCACAAGGCCCAGCACTGAGTACTCTTGACGCAGTGGTGCATCGCTTAGAGACACTACTGGAAACGAAACAGAAAGTTCTCTCGGGAAAGTATTTCGAGAATCCCGCTCATCATGTCGCCGAGGTGATCCAGGTGCTTCTTGGTTATGCGGTACAAGGTCCGGTAAAGGAGTCGAGCGTGGCGCAGATTATGGACCTTGAGGCCGGGACCCAGCACTTTCTCATGCTTGAAGTGGATCAGGCGCTGAAACGAATTGCAGCTGCCAAGGAGCTTCCACCACCGAGTCCGATGGATTCTCCGTTCACCCCGGCGCAGCGATCCGGCAAGCGGTCGAGCAATCGAGCGAGCAACCGGCGACTTCTTCTTGACAATGAGGAGCTACAGCGCCAGATCGAAGATCACAATACCGAGCTTGCGCGGGTGAGACAAGAGGCGCGCGAGGCCCTTCGTAGACGCGAGCTCGAACTGGAAGAAGCGGCGCAAGAGGCCCAAACTGCTCTGACGGCGGGTCTTGAGGCCAAGACAGCACAGGTGACTCAGTTACAAGCTGCTCTTGATGAGCTCCGAGAAAAGACTGGAGACGTCGGTGACCTCCGTGACCAGCTTGAGGTGCTCAAGTCGCAAGCCAGAGATGTGTCGAAGAAAGACGCTACCATTGCCAAACTTCGTGAGAAGGTGAATGCCTCTTCCGACTTGGCGCAGCGCGTGGCGGATCTCGAAGCATCAAACGAAGCTCTTCTCACCAAGAATCTGGAAGCAGAGCAAAAGGCTCAAGACGTCGCCAAGTTGAGGCAGGATTTACAAACGTACAAGAATGCTCTTGTTGACGCTCAGATCAAGACCAATGAGACCAACGTCTTGCTCGAAGAAAAGATGCAAGAGGTGGACGCTTTGCGCAGCGAGCGTGATGCCTTGCGCCGCAACGAGACAGCAACGCTCGAGGAGAACCGCTCTCTGCAGTCGAGTCTTGCTGGGGTTCGCGACGAAGACGACGACGAACCCGCGCAAGTCCTCGGTATCTCGGAGCTAAACCCCAAGGTGCGCGAAGAATTAGAAACCTTGCGCAAGGAGACAGCGCGACTGCGCCACGAGCTTTCTGCGCATAGCGAGGAGAACCTTGCCAAACTGCGCCTGGACGCTGACAGTTTGGGCGGGGTCAACGATCGTCTTCAGCGTGATTTGCGCGAGGCTGTCAAGCGCGGTGACCAGTGGCAAGCTGAGGCAGGTCGTCTCGATGTCGAACTGACAGCTGCACGGGAGCGTGCGCACGAAGCAGCGACGCGGCACGAAGCCGAGCTTGCTTACCTTGTCGAAACCTCTGAAAAGGAAAAACTCGCAGCGCTTTTGGCAGAAGAGACGGCTTCTGCAGCACGGGTCGAGCAGCTTGTGTACCAACGCCTCGAAGTGGAGGCTGATCTTCTCAAAACACGAGGTCTGCTTGAAGAGTACATGGCAAACCACTCTGCAAGCAACGAGCAGCTTGAAGCTCTCCGTATTGAGCTAGAGAGCGAGCAGAAAGCGCACGGCCAAGCACGGGACGAAGCAATGGAACGCGAGCACGTACTCGAAGAATCAAATGCGTCGCTGGAGGCTCGCATCGCCGCGCTGGAGTCTCAAATAGAGCATGGCAAGGCCCGACTGAATCAGGAGCATGAGAACCTTATGGCTTCGGAGAAGCAGTGCGAAAAGTACAGACTCAAGGCGGGCGAGCTCAGCTACCAGGTCAATCAGCTTCGGAGGCAACTCAAGAGTGTGCAAGTGCAGCGGAGCCATGCGTCTGGCGGCGATGCGTCTGGCGGTGCGGTCGGAAGCGAGGACTTGATTGCTGATATGCAGCGGCTTGCGGCGCAGAACGAGCAGCTTCTCGCTGACAACGCTCAGTTGCGTGAGCGTGCGCAGACCTCGGGTGGCTCGGGTGGGGCGTTACGTCCGAGTAAGGGGGTTTCCGAAATGGTGCGCAATTACGAGTCGGAGATCCAGGATCTTCGAAAGCAGATGAATATGCTTACCATGGCCAAGACAAGCGAAGTCATGGCGCGTACAGAGGCCGAAAATCGTATGCAAAAGCTGGAACAGAGCAACGAAGATCTCAACGCGGAAAACACGAGTTTGCGTCTCAAGCTTGAGCGCTCTGCAAAGTACGCGCAGCATCAGCAACCTCAGCAACAGCAGCAACAGCAGCAACAGCATCAGATCAAGCCGCAGCCATTACGCGAGCGCGACCTCAACAATACCAGTGGTAGCACTAACAGCAGTCGCAGCAACAAGCCCGAAGAATCTTCAAGTGGGGAGTGCCAGGCGAGTGCCGCCGCGCGACCTCATCGTCAGCAAGCCTTTTCTTCTGCACCTGCAACGCGCCAAGCTCTTGACGAAAACGCAGACGGAGAGCAATGTAATCAGCAATAACATGATAAAATGAAAGAGTTTTGTGTTGCCCGATCTCGCAAAGAAATGACAAAGAGATTGACTCACTGATCGACCGCTAATTGGCCTATGAGGTGAGACGGGTCGCCGCAACCGTTTTTTCCCTCGAAACTGAGCAAAACGAAAAACAAAATGAGCGCAGCACGGTACGCGCGCGCGCGCGCAGACAGCGCCAGCGGCATCACTGGAGCGTTGCCGGCGTCCCGGTCTGCCAAGGTACGTAAGGAGAGTTTGTTTTTTTTCAGTGAAGCGCTTGACGGGAGAATAAAGCAGGGCGAGCAAGTGAGAGATTGACGAGCATGACGAACCGCACCGGCAGGCTGAGTTCCACGCGCGACAGGCGCAGTACGACGCGTCGCTCAAAAGAGGCGACGAGGAGTTCGTGGTTCTGCTTGAACACCTCGATGACCGCAAAGACCGCATCGAGTCGACGCGGCACACGAAAATACGAGTTCGGCAATGGCTCGATAAACTCTGCGAGCCCATGTCGAGTCTTGAATGGCGTCGCAATCGCAATGCATACGCCCGACTTCTCATCAAGCAGCTTGACGAAGGCGAGCTCTCCGAGCCATTTATCAAAGTACCTGACGCGGGACCACTCAGCACGTTACCGACGTATCTCCTCGTTCGTGCTCCGAAAAGCCCGACCTTTAAGGTTGTGTCTTCCCCTCGTGGTCACCGTCCACGAGGCGCGAGCTTTGGACAAAACAGTACCAATGCAGCATGGAAGAACCCACACGGTCGATCACGCCGGGAGAGCAAGTATGGAGAGCACGAAACAGATATGTACGAGGATATTGGTACGAAGGGACGCGGGACCAACTTTGGTGTGACACGAAGTCTCGAAACCTCTCGTTCATGGAGACGGATCTCTTCGAGCGCTTCCAGTGCTTCGGTTTCGTCAAGTAGTGCTCCGCAGAACGAAGCGGCATATTGGCAGAGACGCGCGCAAGAGGCGGAGAAAACAGCGCGATTTCTCGAGGCCCAGCTTGAGCGCGTCGAGGCCGAACTTGAGGCAGAGCGGGCATTGCGCTCGAAGGAAAAGCATCGACTGCGTCAGCTACATCAAGCTGAGGTAGACGAGCTTCAGCGCCTCCATGCGAGCGAAGTCGAACAAATGCAGCGGCTTGGAGGTGGTTTTCGCGAATCTATTGAAGAAGGCGGTGCTTCGCATTGCGCTCTGCTTCGCGAGGACGGCGGTCTGTCGCAACGCAGTGGCGGTGGGGCTAATACGAGTGTCGGAAGCAGGCAAGATGTAGATGCATATGACAGCGAGCCTGACGCAGCTGCAGATTTGAACTCGAGCGCCTTTTTCGAATATTTGTCTGGATTCGAAGCCTCTGCCGCCCGCCTCATTGCCGGCGAGGAAGACGTGCTTTCTGCATTTTAATGGTGACGAGCCTGACGCAACTGCAGATTTGAACTCGAGCGCCTTTTTCGAGTATTTGTCTGCATTCGAAACCTCTGCCGCCCGCCTCATTGCCGGCGAGGAAGACGTGCTTTCTGCATTTTAATGGTGACGAGCCTGACGCAACTGCAGCTTTGAACTCGAACGCCTTTTTCGAGTATTTGTCTGCATTCGAAACCTCTGCCGCCCGCCTCATTGCCGGCGAGGAAGAGGTGCTTTCTTAATTTCAAACGCTCGCTCCACGTGTAGCTTGCGCCGCTCATGCGTGCAGCCACTGCTATTCAAGCGCGTCTTTTGTCAGAGACTGGGGATGAGACATGACCCTTTTTTTCTTATTCAAATTCTTAATCTCGCGTGTGAATATCGTTTTCGCGCACGAGTGCAAGTATGCTCCGATGTGCCGCACAGGGAAAGGAGGGAGCGCGGCGCAAAGTCGTTGCGCTGGCCCTGGCTGTAGCTCTCTTTCGTAATAAGGACGCCAAAAAGATCGACGCAAAGCTAGTACGCCACGAGACCAAGAAGTCCTTCACGGCGGAGGCACACGCGTCCCTGATGCATGCTAGCACACGAGCAGTGGCAGCGTCGAACACATCTCTCTGGTGTCTTCGTGTACTTTTGCATGTTCAGACGGGGTCAAAGCTGCAATCGGTGGAGACCTTTGAACTGCGGCTGAAGGCGCTCCGCAAGTCGGATCGAGGCAGCTTTGCGCGTCTTGTGGAGGCCTTGTGCGGATTGTCATTTCAAGACGCAGGTTCCGGACAACGTGTGCTTGGGCTCGCTCGTGCAGTCGCTGCAGTAGACGCTAGTCTTCTCGCAAGCATGGCGCTTCACGTGTCAACTTGTCGCTTGCGCGCGTGGAGCGCGGCGGCTTCAGAGACGCCTGCGGACTTTCGGGTGTTGAGTAATGCGTATTATTGTCTCCGCATTGCGGAGGCGGCGGTGGCAGTCATGGACGAGGCAGCTCGCGGGCGATTGACTCCCTTGCTTTTGGAGCTTCAGCTTGTCTGCACGGCGGATGACCGTCTCAGACTTCCGCTCGTGTACGCGATGCACATTTCTCAAGCAGCAGAGATGAAGCAAGGAACATCTTGATGAAAAAGTAGCTCCAAAAGTATTTGTTCGATTTTACAATGTATAAGGTTCCATAAATTCAGCGTGCAAGCGCGAAGCCAAAAGTGTAGTAGTAGGGTAAAACCTCCGATTTTCAACATCAATGTTAGAAAAATCATTTTTCGATCAAAAATCAACTTTTGGTTGTAGGAGTCGTGTAGAGCGTGCGAACGAGCATGGAGAGCTCGTAGTTTGATCAGTGAACGAACTCAGTCGATTGGTGTTGCTTGAGATCAATTATAGTTTGCAGATTTTTCCTCGCCACGGAGCCACCGACCTATGATTTCCACACGCAGATTTTGCGCAATGCTTCTGAGTCTGGTTTTAGTAACATACTTAGTTTTATATTTGTTTACTTTTACCGAAATTGGTCTAGTGTTACTTTTCTCTACGAGACACATTGTTACTATCTATTTCGCTTGTGGCGACGATTCCAGCTGACATAGGCCAGGATTAGCGATCTCAGGGAGTGATCGAATGAACTCTACGGTCATGCGAAAAAGTTGTGCACGTTTGGCTTGCCAAGGAAGGTTTTTATCCCATTGTTTGATCTTGGTCAAGGAGCTCACCAAATGGCAACGTTTAGCTTGCCGCCTGTGTACCCAGAAAGAGCAGCGTTTGCAAAAAGTGCCGCTTTCACGAGATCCTCCTCTTCCATTGTATCCGGAACGCTCTCCGACGTTCCAGCTGGAACTTCATCAGCGTTCTGAGGAGGGTTTGGTTCGCGTGATGAGCTCGCCTCTTCTGAGACATGTTCCTCTGAGCTTGCAGAGAGGGAACGTACAAGCTCCAGCAGCTCTGGCCGAGACCGCTGAATCGAAACACGTTTCCCTGCGAGTTGTAGGACCTCCATGAGTTTTGTTTTTGTAATCTTGTCGTCTCGCGCAAACTCGAACGAGAAATCCTTATTGGAGTAGGAAAGCGCGGACACCTGCTTCTTCAACGAATTGTTTGACCGTCTTCTGTTTCTTCGCCTTGATTGCAGCCTCACGGGACTTGTCTTGAGCCTCGATGCCTTTAAGTCGCTCGAGATCGTACATGTCCTTCGGCCGCCAGGAATCCATTGATACACGTTTTCTCATACAAATGTATTGGCCGGCTTATTAGGCTTATTTTATGGCCTATAAAAAAATACCATTGATTTACAACATGGTCTTAGTGAGTAGTAGTTAACTCCTATACGATTTCTCGGGCGCCGATTCTGTAGCAAATCGGTGTGATGTGCTAATCGGAGGTTTTACCCTAAATACCATGGCTTATTTGGCCGGTTAAAAAAAAAAAAAGTCCTCGACGCCAAGCGCCTCGTCCAATGTGGAGGCTTTCGAGGCGGGCGTGTCATGGGTGGCACTTGCATGAATTTAAAGAGACTACCTTGCTTCTTGCATTTGGTCGTAACATGGAAAGCAAGGATGGCAAGGGATCGGGCCGTGAGTCGTTCGCAAACCTAGTGTCCAAGAACCAGCTCTTTCACTGGCCGTGTCAAGAGAGAGACCTGCGCGCGGAAGGCATGCAGCTGAGGGGGCTCCAGAGAGAGAGAAAAGAGAAAAAGAGCAGCAGCAGCAGCAGCAGTAGTAGTAGAAGACAAAGAAGACATTTCCTTTGTTCCGCGCGTGAGCTTAACCTCAATTGCTGCGTGGTTTGCGCCGGTCAGCACCCCAAAAGCGAGCCGGACGGTGTACCTCGGGCGGCCTCGCAAGTGGCCCGGGTCGCTGGTCGCGAAGCCTCTGCTCAAGAGCTTCGCGCTCTTCACGACGACGTTTCTGACGAGCAGCGGCGTCGCCAAGCGCTCGCTTGCTCGCCTCTTCGTGGTCGCGCTGCTGGCGCTCGCGCACGGCGCGGAGCTTGCGTCTTCGTGATTCACGAAGCGCTTCTTCAGCCTCTGCTTTTGCCTTGGAAGCCGCCACAAGACGTGTGCGGATGAAGAGGGCAAGCGCCACGACGAGCACCGCCGCCACGGCCACGGGGCCCGGCGACGCGCGCATCGTCTCTAGCGCCGCGTCCATCGTTGCTTCGTTCGCTCTCGAGCTCGCTCAGCGAATTGGCCAACTCTCGTTCGCACTTGGCGTCTCGCACACACACATTTAGGGGCCCTATCGGTTACGTGTCCGTTGTCATAAACCTGGAACAAAGTTCGGTTACATTGGCGGTTTTCTGCTGCTGTGTGGTTTTCTCGCAGAGAAACGACACGATGACGATTGGCCGGCTTAATGCCGCGGTCAAAGGCTTGCCGATACGTTTACCAAGGCGACGCGGCGAGGCGGCCGAGCTCACTCCAGGGCAGTACACGCGATTAGGTCCGGTGGCCGATGGCCGCCAGCTGTTGCAGATTGTGGCCAAAGCGGATGGCCGACCGAGCACGACAACCTTGGCACTTTACATTGTTGGGTGCGTGCGGTGCACGTGCCTCGCCTTTTGGACTTTCACTTGCCTTTTCTTTTCCCGCTTGGAGCTACAAGCTCGGGGACTTTTTCTGCACAACAATCGATCAACACCTCGTTGGCATCGGAGTTATGAGCGTAGCATAGCAACCTAAAGCACAGGGCAGCCACCAGCCATTGCCCGTAAAGTGGTCGGGCTGAGACGACGAAGTGTTGAAGGCCACCCTGCGCAAGGTTGGATGCCCATTTCCGCGGTGAATACATGCATGCAGTGTGCAAGATGATGATGAGGATGAGGATGAGGGAAAAGAAGAAGAAGAAGAAGCCAAGCCAGGAGCGGAATGGAGCCCGTCGACATGCCGTTCCATATCGTTGCTGGTCGCTCCCACGCTCGCAGCGCTCGCAGAACCGCGTCCTCTGCCATTTGGCTCTTTCTAGGTCTATCTTCTTTTTCCTTTTCCTCTTGATGTTGCTCGCCAGTCGCTCGCAGCCGCCACGTAGGCCTGCTGCGTCGGCGCGGCCTTGGACGCAGACGGCCGCGGCTCCCGCCTCAAGCAAGCCCGCGGCAGCGTAGCGCCCGAAGCGCGCCGAGGCTGAGTTGTTACTTCACCGCCGGTCACGTTCTCAGCGCGGCGCGGATCGCACGGACCAGATCGCCCAAGGCCGGAGTGAGCGCGTGCAGCGACCACTAGGCCTTCCCTCCTCACCTCGTATACTGTTCGTGGTAGTCTAACCGTAAGCGCCTTCTTGCTTGTCCCTACTTCTCTCCGCAGTGCACACAGTGCGGGCTGTTATTTTTTCCATCCACGGTGGCGCCCATCGATTCATCATCCCTGGCCTCTCTCGCCGCTCATCTACCTTTCGGGCATTGGACTCATGTCCTACATCTTCTATATCATTGCCGAAGTCTGCTTCAGCGACCAGGACCAAAAGTACTGGTTCCACGACAAGTCCAAGACTGGCAACGCCGATCAGGATAGCTCCAAGGAGGTTCCCTCTGACGATCCGGCGTCCGTGCGCCCCACGGCGCAGACCTAAGCACCTGAGCTTGCGTCCGTTTCTCTTTTTTTAAATTATCCATTACAACTCATGTACATCGTATTGTTGATTGATCGCCTGTCTACGAGCTTCTTGTTTCTCTCCCGGGCGCTCTTCGTTTCTCTTCGCCGTCCCAAGCGATATACGAACTCATCCAAGGCGTCTTATGCACTCTTTTGAGCGGATGAAATCTGAAAAATACAACAATGTATTCAAGCCTGGGGCTCATGTATTAATCTCGAGGCGAAGAATCGTGAGATGAATCGCAAGGTCGTCAAACTCGAAACATGCCCACATTGGCTGAGATGAGAGTGCGATTCGTGAAGCAGTCCTAGTCTGCTGGAGCAGTTCGAAACAAGAGATAGTACGTCATACTTGCTTGCTTCACCAGTGGCCGCTTCCATTGATGGGCTGGAGAAAAACAGAATCGGTACATCCTTGCTTGCGCGTCAAGTTCGCAGCAAGGTGCGTGAGGCTGGCTGGCAAAAAAATCTTTCCTTGAGGCAACGCGGGGCGGGAAAAGTATTAGTTTTCACGTCTCAATCCTCAGCGCTATCGACGAATAAAAATTCATCACCTGGATCATCTGGCTCATAAATTGGCGCCGCATCACTCGTTCGCTCCGATTCGAGTCGACCACCACATGCTTTTACCCTTTTCCCCGTCCATTCTTGTTGTAGTAGAGCCCGTTGTCTAAAGCGCCACTAACTGGGATGTAGGCCTTTTTTAACTTGAAATACGGTGAGAATCACGGGAAATAGCACGTTCACAAAAGCAAGGATAACAAAGGATCGCAAATCTGCATCGCTGAAGCGGACGCGTGCTGCGTTTGCTCCGTCCCGCGCGTCGTCCGTGCCGCACGCGAGCAGCGCGGTAGCCCGCTTTGCTTCCAAGGCAGGCCAACCGCGCGCGCAAAGAGAGAGAGAGAGAGATACAGATTCAGAGCTGCAGAGCTTCTCTCCATCCATCCATCCATCTATTCCCCCGAGTCACAAGATGGGCGGCAAGAAAAGCAAGCCGGCAGAGGCCGACACCAAGGCGGAGAATGGCCCGCGCAAGTGCTCCAAGTGCTACCTCATGACCCTGAACTCGCTCATCATTGCGGCCGGTCTCGTAATGATCAGTCTTTCCGCGTGGCTCGGCGTTGAGTACAAGGGTCTTAGCGACTTTGTCAGCGCCACGGTGATTTGGACGCCACTGGGCCTCGGATTTGGCCTCATCTTTGTAGGCCTGCTTGGGCTGTTCGGTGCGCTCTACCAGAACAGATGCTCGCTCTGTCTCTTCATCTTCTTCTCTGCCTTTCTTCTCGTGGGCTGCATGGTCATCGCCATCTTTCTCTTTATCGAAATCAACAACGTCGACGACGTTGCAGATGTGAGTAACTCAGCAGAAATCAACGACTCGGAGCTCGATGACGTCAACACCTTCGAGGCTCTGGTGTTCAACAACTGCTGCTACGAGCAAGAGGACCAGTTTGGTGACATGGAGTACGAAGTCGAACTCTGCCCTTGCTCTTCTACCACCTCGGCAGGATGCACTTGCTTCAATGACCAGGTTACCTATGACTATCAGAACAAGCACTTTGACCAGGACTATTGCAGTGTGCTTCAGGACCTCTACATTAAGCAGAACTCGGAACAGATCTATCTCATCGGAAATGTCGAGGACGGTGGCTGCGGCGGAGGCGACCCCAAAGTCTTTCAAAGAAACATGGCCACCTATGCCGAACAGAGCCTCAAGCCGGGTGCTGCGGCTTTGCTCATCGTTTCGATTGTGATGCTTGTCGGCGTCTTCTTCGCTTGCTTCTTCTTCCTTCTGCCGGTACGCAAGCCCCACAAGTACGACAAAATGGATACCGAGAAGCGTCGCAACCCCAAGCTTGCAAATGACGAGTACGGGCAAGAATTCGAGCGGACGGAATCTGACCGTCTCGCCGCTCGTGACGACGACGAGGGCATGATCCAAATGACGTAAGATAGCAATCTTCATATTTTACTTCAACAAACAGCCCCCCCGCCCCCCGAAGAAAAGGGAATGAAGAAGAGAGGCGCTTCGATTTCCCGCCTGCATCAAAAAAAGCAGATTTTCCTCCCCTTAGACTTTTATAAACAGTCATCCGCAAAGGGCTTCATCGTAACCCCCTTTTTTTTTAACACAAACTATTTGGATGCTCGAAGTAGACAAGTTGTTGAGCTTTCGCAGGTCCATTCCACGAAGACGAGCATTGTCTGAACTTCTTCTCTTGACCCCCCCCCCCCTTTTCCCCCCTTTTCCCCCCTTTTGAAAAGCATTCATCAGGAATCTCCCACCTTCCAGCAGCCCCTCTCCCACCTACTCTGGATGAGGAGATCAAAACAACAAACGCTTTGCCTGACATTTGACAGGATCACATTCGCACAATTGGGTGGCTGAACGCTGATTCACGTAAAGCTCGCACCGGTGACTTCGATGCGCGCAGTGACGCGAACACGCTCGACACAAAAGAACATCGCAAGGCCCACAGCGATAGAAAACCTCAAGTCCAGTCGTTCTCGCGAGTCCTTCGTCGTTGTAACACACCATGGTTCCAGGATCTTGAAGAGCCGAAAGCGCGTCGTCAAGCGGTGGTAAAAGCGTTACCTTGTCACCTTCGCTGGGCAAGGACACGCAAAGGTATAGCGGCTCCTGACTTGACACGTAATAGGCCAAGCCCAAATCCTTGCCGCGTCGCGAGAACTGTAAAGTGCCCAAGTCAAGATCCAAATGCACGCCAATCACATCTCGCTCAAAGTATGCTTCTGCGTACTCATCAACAGTACCCTGGTGCATAATTTCGCCCGAGCTCATGTACAGCCAGGACGTGCCCTGATCGAAACTGTCAAAAATAAAAGGTTCCATGGCCTTGGCGCCCGCCACTCCAATCCCAAGTGCAGACTCTTCGGACGAGGCCGCATCCACTCGTACCTGCCACGTGTATGACCCCTTGGTCATGCACGGGCCAGCCAAAGCCATGTACGTGAAGCCATCCGAAGCTGCGCAGCGCTCGATACTATCTGGGGCGCGCGGATCGCCACCCAGTTTGCATTGACGCTGCCGCAGGTCTTCCTGAAAGCACAACGAAACCTCAGCATCTTCGATGCGTGTCCACATTAATGTTAGAAACGGACCGCAACACACGTTTTGAGGTTTGACACCCTCTTTCACCAAATGCATCATGGGCTCTGGCGTGAGTCGCAGTTGGCGATCACCCAGTCCTAGCTCACCGTAGTGATTGTACCCCGTTGCAAAGGCCACACCTTGTGACGCGAGAAAGATACTGTGATGGGGTCCGCATGAAACCTGAACTATATTCGAGAGAGCCTCGATGAGGACGGGCTCCGACTCAGTGTACATGTGTGCCAACCCAAGTTGCCCAACATCATTTTGCCCCCACGAAACGCACTGACCCGAGCTCAGCAGGCAGACCCCGTGCGCATCTCCAAGCGCGGGCTGCTCAGGGATTTCACGAAGTGCTGCCACGGCAGGAACAAAGTACGGCTGTGACATTCCGGGAACCAAGGTACTTTGTGCATTTTCAGCGTCGGCAAATCCGCTCTTTTCCTCTTGATTCTCGAGCGTGCTTTGCCCATTGCTATCATCCTCATCATTCAAGTCGTGCGCATCACCATCGCGCCGCGAGTGTCCGAGTCGAGCACCATCAGCACGGCCCCATGTAAACAAGAGCCTTTTTTCTGACTTGGCATTTACATACTTGCCCATGAGTCTTCCTAATTTCGTGTCGCCACAGGCAGCGCTCGTTTCCGGTCCTGCGGCCACGGCGACGACACGGCAGCCATCAAAGACGTCCAGGCTGCATGGCTGATTTCGATTCCGTCGGTCCCCAAGTCCGAGCTGACCTGCATTGTTGCGGCCCCATGCAAAGACGACGCCAGCGTTGCTGAGAGCCAGCACGTGAAATCGACCCGCTGCAACCTGTTTCATTCGAAAACTTGACACTGTACGCAAGAGCGCAGGGTGCTGAAGATCCCGTTCCGACTTGGGTCCAGGTCTGCCAAGTTGTCCATAGCGATCTTCGCCCCACGAGTACAGCTGGCGCTTGCCCGAGATGATAAATCGCGTCGTTGACGTTGTGGCAGTATCGAGAACAAAGAGACCTTTGGGAACTTTTACCTGCTCAAAGCGTACTTGGGCGCGACGCGTTCGATCATCACATTTGCAGACATAGAGCTCTCCGGTACTCTGATGACTCACAAGACAGACGTTTGCACTGCAGGAGACGCTTCCCACGCGAAACTCTTTTGGAAACCTTTTCACGGCCTTGGCCTCGGTGATGGCAGTATTTGCGGCGAGTTCTGGGTCCTCATTGCCCAGATGCCCTCTTCCGTTGGTTCCACACGCGAGCAAAGGGAAATCTGCCAACGTGGGAACGATTGCGGCCAGACGCGCTTCCCGCTCTGCCTTTGCCTCCGCTGCGGCGCGGGCATCGCGTTCTTGCGCCTTGGCATCCTCCTCCTCGAAGCCGTCGTCCTCGCCAAAGTACATTTCAACGTCTCTTGTTTGTTGTCTGTCACCCACCCACCCCGCTTTCCCCGCCCTTTTATTGTCTTACTTTCTCTTCGCAAAACGCAGAAGTGCAGAGCGAATGGAGCAGCTCGCGCAGATCCCCAGGTCTTACTCTCCACGCCGCCGACGACTCCAAGTCTCGCTTGCTCGCGTCGCCCGTGCCCCGCTTCCACGCCTTCTCCTTCTACGTGCCAGAGCAAAGGCTCGCTTTTCGTTTTTCTCCCTCCTTGCTCCCTCTCTTTCTGCGCAACCCTTTTTCATCTCTCCGAATTCCCCGACCGGCGCTTTTACTTTTATTCCCCCCCTTCCCTCCCGTCCACTGCGCGCACGTCCCGCCTACGATGCGCTGGCGTCCCCTCTCGGCAGATCTAACCCAAGCTGCATATGCGACAGGTCGTGCTTGTCTAGTCGGCCGTCTCTGAGACGTAAAATAAAGAGCGAAGGCGCAGAGGGCATGGGAGGCGGAGAAACAAGCCCGGGCAGAGGTGCGCGTTGACAGGCGGGCGATGAAGCAGGCGCGAGCAGAGCAGAGCAGAGCAAAGCAAAGCAAAGCAAAGCAAAACCAATCCGAGCAGCGCCTCGAGCCGGTGCCGCGCCGCCGCGCCCCCGGCCTGCGCCCGCGCCGCCGCGCCGCGCCTCGCCGCGCCTGAGCCGCGCCGCCGCGCCGCGCCCCGCCGGGGTCCTGGGGCCGCGGCTGCGTGCCGCTGCGCAGCTGCGTGCCTGGCAGAGCGCGAGCGAGCGAGGCGTTGGACGCGGCGAGGATTTGAATTGCGAGCGCCTTCTTCTTCTTCTCTCTCGCTGGCCGAGACGACGGCGCAGCTCGCGCGAGCGCACGCGGGAAGGGCGCTGGCGGGAGCAGGGCTGGGAGGCGAGAGACGCGAGGCCGAGGCTGCGCGCGCAGGCGGCGAGAACGTCCGGATGATGACGCAGACCGAGGGCGCGCCGCCGCCCATGCCGCCGCGGA
Source organism: Aurantiochytrium sp. KH105 (assembly GCA_003116975.1). NCBI lineage: Eukaryota > Bigyra > Thraustochytrida > Thraustochytriidae > Aurantiochytrium > Aurantiochytrium sp. KH105. The sequence continues at coordinate 37,794 of BGKB01000283.1, read as the reverse complement.
CGCCGCTGACGCCGCAGACGAAGCCGCACAATGTCGTCGTCGACGATAGGGTGACGCTGCAGGTGCGGCGCGAGGCGGACGAAGCGTGCGCACGGATAAGCGGGATCCATGGCCACGACGCCAATGGGATGCTGCACGTCGGCCAGTTCGTCGTCGGCGCATCACTAGGAAGCGCCAAGGTCTCGTTCATGAAGATGCCAGTCGCACTCGTGCAAAAGGAGCTGGCGAGACTCAAGTCCATTAGCAAGCCCTATTCTCTGCTCATTGCAGACTCTCTGGGCCAAGTCAACGCTCTCGCGGCGGCAGGAACCCCCGACACGTCGAGTGGCAACCCGTATCGACGCAGAAGCGCGAGCGGGGGCTATGCCGCGACGCCTACACCTGGCACGGTCAAAGCCAGGGCACACACAAACCCGCAAGAAGTGACGCCGCCGCCGTCGCATTTCGACACTGAGGCTTCGCAGCACGCACGCTCCAACGGCCAGTTCCGCCTGGGAACACCCATGACGCCCGTGCAAGAAAACAGGGCCGCCTTTTCGACGCCCAAGTCGACGCCCGGTCGCGCTTCCGCGCCACCGCCTATGATGTTGACGCCTGCTACGCTTGCCTTTGCTTCGCCAGCGTCTCTTCCCGCTGGCCAAGACGGCGGCGAGCGGCCGAGCACGAGCTCTGGGGTGATGCAGTCCGGCGACGTCGTTCGCATCCAAGCGTCTCTGGAAAAACTTCGGGCGCAACGTCTTGCATTTGAGCGTCTCAAGGCTGACAATGCCAAAAAGGACGCGCGTATTCGGGCGCTCACCCAGCAAAACCATCAGCTCCGCAACTCCTTGGCTGGCGCCCAGGAGACCATCGACGCGCAGAGCAGATTATATGGCGATCTCGAGGTAGCCCTGGAGCGCGTGCAAGGCCTGGAAGCTCGGCTCGAGGAGAAAAACGCTGATGTTGACAAGATTCGCGAAGCCGCACGATCGGCAGAAAATTTCTTGCTCGAGTCTTTGGATCAGGAAAAGAAGGCCCGCGAGGAAGAACGCGTCGCAGCTGTCAAGGAGGCAGAATTGCTGCGCGAAGAGCTTCACAGCGAGCACGACCGAGCTCAAAGCGAAGAACTGCGTGTTCGCGAGCTGCAGAGCCAGGTTGCAACCCTCGATGGCCAGCTGGAAACTGCGCGCATTGCACTCGAGGACCTGCGTGCGTCAGAGGACGATAGGTATGCCTCTTCGCGCCGTGAACTCGAAACCATCAAGGCTGACCGCGATCACCAACGTCAGCGCCTCGCCGAGCTTGAGGAAAGGAACGAGACACAAGCCACGTCGCTTACCGACACGGTATCTGCGCTCAGTGCTGCGGACCAGCGTGTCAATCTTTTGTCGAGCACGATCGAGGAGCTCGAAGAGAACACTGTGCTTTTGCGGAAGCAGCTTCACGAGTCGGAGCGCAAGCACGCCGGCGTGGTCAAGGATCTGTCGGAGCGTCTCAAGGATTCGGATCAGCGCCTCTTGCGCAAGCAGCGTGACCTCGACGAAGCGCGTACAAAGGTTTCTCAGCTTGAGCAAGTCCGCGACGAGCGGACAGCAGACTCCTCGGACGTCCGTCAAGAGCTTGCGCGCAAGGAGCGGCAAGTGGCGAATCTCGAGGAGTCCCTGCAACGCGCCCGGGCACAGCACGAGGCCCACGAACGTCGTCTCGCAGAGTCGGCCAGCAAGCTTGAGACTCTTCATCAGCGTCTCCTCGCCGAGGTCGCGCGATCTGCCAATTTGGCGCAAAGCCTCGAGGCCGAGCGTAGACTTTGCCGCGACTGGGCGTCGCAGCGCCTTGATCTGCTCGACCAATTCTGCAAGGAGGAAGAAGAGCTCTCACGCCTCACCAAGTGAAAATCATCAACCATACATATATCACAACAACAACAAGAACAACAAAGAGGACCTTCTCCGTCCTCTTTTCTTTCTACAATGTCTTCGGCCAAGACGATCTGTCTATATGACGTCCTAACGCACACACACAAAAATAAATGCAAATAATTTTGTTCAGATTTTATTCGCGAGGGTGCACACCTATCCGGTACAAGTTTTTGGTCAATCTTTTTTTCGACTTTTTTTCCCCCATGTTCTGGAGACGAGAATAAGAACTTCCGCCGCGCGCGCACGTGGCAGAGAGAAAGCCTGTCGGAGCGTGCAAGACACTGCGACCAGCAATCGGGAGTCAGGCAACGCAAAGGTACCGCGCTCGCGCTCGTGCGCGCGCGCAAAAGTGGAGAGGGTCCTTACGAACGCGCCCGTGAGAGCGACCGTAAATCACCATGGCCGTCTTGGGCAAGGACGTCAAGGGCGGCAAGAAAAAGGGAGGCGGCAAGGGCGGTAAGGCTGATCCCGAGCTGAGCGACGAGGACCGCGCCGAAGAGGAGAAGCGGCTGCGACTTGCGGAGAATGACGTCCGAAAGGCGCGCGCCTTGCAGCTGCGCGCGAGGCTGGAACGCGAAATGCAGCAAGAACTCCGCAACACGCAGACGAACAAGCTTCGCGTGCAGCAACAGTGGCGCAAGATCCTGCGACTTGCCAAGGTCGAGTCTCTCCGCAACGACATTGAAATTCTCTCGCAGAATCATGAACGCGACGTCGACCGTAGCGACGCCATTATTCAGAGTCTCGACCGTGATGTCGAGGAGGCAGAGGAGCAGTATCAGACCGCGCTGCGTTCGCATCTGACCAACATCGACCGGCTCATTGACCAGCAGGACGCGCGTCTTTTGGCGCTGGAAAGCGAATTCGAGTCGGAAATGACCGAAATCGCGGCTGAGTTCAATGCCGAACGCGAGCAGATCATCCAGCAGCACAAGCTCGAAAAGCAAGAGCTCCTCGATATTGTTGCCGCGGTGGAGTCCAAGGAGAGCGAGCGCGAGGGTGAAGCACGCCAAGAGCATGAGCAAACGCGCGAGGAGGTGCGCAACAAAAACCTCGAGGACGTGAACATTCTCCGCATCACGCTCGAGAGCACCATCGAGGAACTGGAGCGTTGTTTTGAGTCCGCGCATCTCAACTATCTGCAAAACACGGACCAGCGAACGCAGGACTTCAAGTTTCTCACCCGAAAAGACAATGAGCTCTCCAAGGAGATCGAGGCCAAGATTAAAAAGATTGAGCGCCTTCAGGCCTCCCTGAGCCACTGGCGCACAAAGATCTCGCAGAACGCCAAGGAATGCGATGAACGCAACGGCAGTCTGCGCGCTGAAAAGGACCAGATCAACAAACACTTTCTGGAGCTCAAGACACGAATGAACAAGTTCCGCGACTCTCAGTCAGCGCGTCTCATGGACCTGACCAAGGCAACAAGCTCTGCGCGGAAAAAGATTAGCGGAAACCTTGATCTTGCGGAGCGCATCTTAAAGCTTGCTGAGCTTGCGCGCAAGTACGAAACGCAAGAGGAGAAGATGCTCCCGTTTTACGAGTCGACAGCGGCTGGAAAGGACGAAGGTCCGGACGCAGCTGAAGAGGAGGATACGACTGAAGATCGTGAAAAGGCTGGCAGCACTTCGTGCCAAGAGGGCAAAGATCAAGTCGCCACCGGCGGCGAAGTCTCAGGAACGGAGAAAAAGGAAGACGAAGGCGCCAAGGCTGATCTTGGCGCCAAGATGAGGCTATTGCAGCACGACATCGAGTCGCCCGCAGAATTGATGGAGAAGGCGCGGGCGATTGGGCCCGATGGCAAACTTATCGACGAGTGGCAGGCTCTGGATGGCTTCTTCAAGCGGTACAACAAGGCGCTGCTTACCAAGTTGGCGGTGGACAAGGAGCGCGAGCGTCTCCAGAACGAGAATAATTTGCTCAAAGCTATGCTCAAGCAGTACTTGGACGGCGTTTCAGTGGCGCCGGAGACGCTCGATAACCCGAACCCGCTCTTGGTTGTCAATGGTCGCGTCAATCTTGCCCGAAGAGCGCCCATCGTGCACGAGGTGCCGCCCACGATTGTGGACGGAAATCTCAAGGTACGCTCCGCCCCAATTCGTCGCTGAGTACGCCTCGATACTTCTTTTCTCTCCCATTCTCTTTCCTTTTCCCCAATTGTTTGTTTTGTGCTTTTACCATTTCTCCATTTCTTGATGTGCTCTTCTTTATCTAATGCCTGACATCAGCGTTCATACCTAAGCCTGCAATCGAGGAGAAGTCCTCTCTTTCTCTTTCTCTCTAGTTTTCGCAATGTGATGCGCGTCGCTCATTTGCTTGATTCTTAATCTGCTTGCTTGCTTGTTTGCTTGTTTGCTTGACTGACTGACTGACTGACTCATCCCAAGGAGTGCAACTCGCACCTCACCAGTCTTCCGGAAAAGCCCAGGCCATCTTTGCGCGAAGGACAAAATGACCAAACTCAAAGTCTGAAAAGAACTCTGGGATCTTGGGGTGATCAATCTCGGGTCCCTCCGGGTTGGGGAGATACTCGAGATTCTCCTGCGCGGCAAGCGTCATAAAAGGCTCCGGTCGGTCGTGAGTGTCTACGAGGGTGCGATAAAAAGGCTGGTCAGGTCCCTGCTCGAACGGACCCCACTGCTCAATCCAGTCGGGTCCTGCAGGGCACTCTGTAAACCACTGCACGATGACGCCGCGAAAGCCGTGCTTGCGGTGCTGGAAGACATTGCCAATATCGAGGAGCACGTTGTCCGGTTTGGCAGGGACGTAGGTGCGGTTTTCGTAGACCTTGAGACGACGCGAGACTGCGCGCAGGGCAGCAAAGCCGGCCTCGGCCGAGGCCTCCATGGCCTCGTCCGTGGGGAAAGCGTCTTCGAAAAGATCCGTAATTGACACGAACGGAATGCTGCCGTAGCCTTGATTATCTGCTCGCTGGCGCTGGGCCTCGGAGCGTGGCAAGAATCTTCTAAACCTCTCTGTTTCGCGAATATCAAAGAGCTCGCTTCTGCGTGTCTTGAGCGTTGGCTTGACGCGCGTGCGCAGGTCGCGTATCCTCGTGTCTAGCTCTCGCGCGCCCTTGAACAGCTCGCGACGAAGCACGCCGCCCACGCTGGAGGCCGTCATGTTTCTGGACGGAGGAGCGAGCTCTCGTTTCACGAAGCTATCTTTATTTTCTGGCGCCTCTGCCGCTGCAAGTTCGTGACGCGCGTGCGCGCTGCGCTCCTCGCTGTTGGCAGGCAGCAGCCCCCTTGCCCCGACCTCAAACTTGCAGCTGCAAGCTATCTGTCTGTCTGTTTGTCTGTCTTGGGCTTGGCGATCTTGCTGTGAAGTCGCCTGCGGAATTTTATTCTTCATTCTTGCTGGCTTTTGGTTCGCTTGTCTTGCGGATGGCATGTTAAAACTTCATATCGTGCCGCGCGAAGGTCAAACGAAATTGATCCAGAGGTATAATAAGGACGTGACCCAGCTGGCTGTGCATGGCTAAAAGGTTCTCTGCGTTGTTTTCGTTCCTTTTCGCTAGAAAGCTCCTTTTCGCAATTTGATTATAATATGGCAGAAGTGCCTGTTTTCCAGTGGACATGTGGCCTCAACGGATCGCAAAGGGGGGATGATGGTGTTTGCTTGTTGCAGGAAGGGGATCGGTACTTTGCTTTGCTTTGCTTTGCTTTGCGTTGCGTTACTTTACTTTGCTTCGCTTTGCTATGATTTTTTGTGCGTAGCGAGAGGAGAGGCGCGTGCGAGAGTGTAGCGTGGTCGGAAATGTAAAGTCACACAAAATAGTATAGTTAGTTTGGCATTGGAGTTGGGCCTTTTGAGAACAATAGGGCTAAATCTTTGTTCCAGTCACCGGTAGTAGTTGGCCAAAGGTAACTGTGAACTTCGCGAGTCTGCTGCCGGCCCTAGAAAGTGTGCCAAAACGAGAGCAGACTCGTGACGCTTGAAGGCGCTAGTTTCCGTCACGGGGCGCGAGCACAGCGGGCAGCAGGTTGACCTCTTGTGCCGCCGTAGCAGTACTCCGTGATGGAGGACCTCGCGTGCATAGCGATGCCCGAGCGAGAATGTGAGAAGGCTTTGATCCACACGAACGAGAAACAAGACGCTACTCTCTTGGGTGGCAATACCGCATTAGAAATTGACATGATGGAGACCAAGTCGGATGGCGGCAGTGAAGGAGAAGTCGAAGAAAAACGACAGCAAGTTCGCGGAGGAGATCCTTATTCGTTTGAAGAGAGCAAGACCCGAGCGCGCGAGACCAAGGAAAGCGCGAGGCCCGATCCTATGCTTTCTTTGGAGACTTTGGAGGGCTCGCAAAGTAGCTTTGCATATGTGGAGAGCTCGCGCGCCACTTATGCGAACGCGGAAGAGCCAGCATTCGACCCTCATCGCTCGACAGCTGGTGCAATGCAAGGTGATAGATCAAGCGCGGGAAAATTAGCTCATGCAGTGGAACTTCGTAGCTCGCGCGCCACAAAAGCAGCGGAAGCGCTTGGCGAGACGGACCAGACGGAGCATTTCGAGCAAGCAAATGTAGGCGAGTCAAAGGGTCACGATTCTATTCAGGGCCTGGATGCACGCATCGAGGCCCCTTGTGAAGTCGAAGGCATTATTCATTTGACCCACATGAACACCAAGTCTTTGGGCCAAGAAGCAAGGATCTCGTCATTGTCTGACGTTGATGCCGTGCTCGAGGATCTTGATCGATGGGCCGCGGTGGACCGACGTCTGCTGGACGAGCTTGGCATTGCTGAAGCATCCCTGGAGCAGGATCGTCTTCGCTCCGACGAAAGCGAAACGATGATCCGACTGAGGTCTCAGTGTGACGAGTGGCGACTTCGTATGCTCCAAGCGGAAGGGCGTGCTGCCGTGGCGAGCGAAAAGCTAGCACGTCTTGAAAGTGCGCAGACAAGCGTGGCGGAAGTGAGTGCGCTTTTCGCGTCGCATGAACGACGCATGGAGGCCGTGGTGCTTAGTAGTGTCGCGGCTGCCTTGGAAAGCGTCGGTGATGGCTTGCGTCAAGCGAAATCGCCTGCAGATTCGTCGAGGAGCCCTGAAAAGAATTTAGCTGCCGTGGGGCTGTCGAGCGCAAGCAATGAGAAAAGTAGCTCGCCATCTCGCGAAGACGATTCGCAGTCAGCCGCCGCGCGCAAGGAGGCGAGTTTTCTGGACAAGATTAGCAGTTTGGAAAAAGAGCTTGCTGCAACAGGCAAGGAGCGCGACGAGGCTGTGCAACGAGAATTTGCAGTGTCTGAGAAACTCAAGGCTGCAGAGGTTGTGGGAAATAATGCTCGCGCTCAGTACGAGGAGGCAGTGCACGATTTGCGCGAGGACATGAAGGCTCGGTTAATGGAGCGACAGTCTGCGGAAGCACGGCGCATCAGCGGTCTGGAGCAAGAGGTGGAAAAGTTGACGGCAAGTCTGGAAGCCAAAGACCATGCATTATTAGACTTGCAGGATGAGCTTGCGCGCGTGAAGCAAGAAGGCGCTGCTAAGACGAAGATTTTGGAGGACGACGTGGCGCGTTTGACGCGGGAGAACGGGAATTTGGAATCGACGGTGCACGATTCGCAGCTGGAGCTCGCGCGCATCAAGCACGATCTCGCAACGCGGCGTTCAGACGAGGACGACCTGCTCGCGCGGCTCGCGGCCTTTCAAGCGTCTCAGATTGCCGCGGCTTCGCCGCCCTCGAGCCCGCGCGGCGCACGTTCTTCCTCAACGGTGGCCGCCTCGCTTTCCTCGTGGTGGCAGAACGCCTAAACTCTATTGTCAAGCTGAGAGCTTTGGCCTCGGTCGAGAGCTTTGGCCTCGGTCGAGAGCTTTGGCCTCGGTCGAGAGCTTTGGCCTCGGTCGAGGGCTTGGGAGGGCAAGGCAGGCGAGCAAGCTTGGGTCTTGACGCGCCCTCGGGTCATCACTGTTACTTACAGTCACTGTTAACACCGCCTTTTTCTTTTCATGAGGGTGTGCGCTATGCGCCCCGGCTCTTTTGGCGCAACACAAATCGCGCACACCTGGCCGTCATTTTGATCACCGATGCTGCGCGGCGCGCGTCCCGGCGGTGGCTGGCCGGGCGGGGCGGTCTGCGGAGTGGCGCGCGCTCAAATCGGGCGCTTTCTTTCTTTTTCTTTTTTCCTTTCGGTCGTTCGTGGTGGCTGGCCCAAGCGGCCTAGGCCGGCGTCCCAAGTCAGAATGACTCTAGATGCGCCACCCTTTAGGCTGCTCGCGCAGAAGTCCTGCCACCGACTGGCGATTGTCGGCGAGCAGCAACACAACAGGCAGGCAGGGGATACCGCGTCGCGGCCCGACGAAGATCGCCGCGGTATGGAGCAGAAGCTGCGCCGCGAGCCCGAGGATGCCGCCAAGCACGGGAACCTAAAAAGAAAAATCAGCCCGACGCTCGAACTTTCAGTCAAGAGGGGGGGACCCCCACCATGGCCAGTGCAATGCCAGTGCGTGCGCTGCGCGTGTGTGTATACGAAGATCAACATCAACCATGGCAAGTGACTGCGACTGCGACAACTGGCTGCAAGCAAGAGAGATCAACCTGGCAGGCCGACCAAGCCAAGCCAAGCAAGGCCGACGGGAGGGACAGATCCCGCGCGTCCTGCACGCGCGGCTCAATCGCTGTGCACTCGAAAGAGGGCGCGAAACCGTAGTGTGAAGCGGGCAAACAAGGCAAACAAAACATGGCATGGCACGCATGGCGAGCATGGCAAGCATGGCAAGCGAGGCCTCGGACTTGGCCTCGTCCCGGCTTGACATGTGAGTCCTGGTCTTCCCGACGGGGGTCCTCGGTTGAGGCCGTCGTCGCGGATTGTTTGCTTGCCGCAGCCGGCCAGGCGCTTTGGCCGGGCCGTGCATGGCTGACTGCTCGCACAGAGCGATGCACCCCGAGCCAGCGGTGCACATTGGCGAAAAGCATCCATGTGCAGCAAGCAGCCACTGCCAACTGCAAGCAGAGCAGCTGGCAGCTAGCTTGCGGTGCTCAGGTGCTGCAGCTGCCTGCGTGGCGCACACCCAAGTTGTTGGCGGAGACGCAGCCAACTCGTCGAGCCTTGGCGCGATCGTAGCGTCTCAGCCTGCCATGATGATGATCCCCTCGCGCCGTGGCCGCCGCCAGTGGAGTGGCATGGCCGTCATCATCCGTGGCCGCTGCAGCTGGCTGTTGCAGCTGCTGCTGGATGCGAGGGCGGTTCGCCCAGCGCTCTCACGTGCGTGCGCGGAGCCGCCCATGACGAGTCAAGCCGCTGCAGGAGGTCAATGGGTGGGATGATAGCCTACAAGCACTGCAAGCAAGCAACACCAGCCAGTTGCAGCGACCACAATCTTCATGACGGGACCGCGCGTGCTGCGCAGGACGCGCTGGACGCGGCCGCCGCCAGCCAGTCAGCCAGCACCGCCATGCGGCTGCAGCTGGCCATGGTGGCTGCAGCCAGCTAGGGCTGCTGAGGCAGGAGGAAGCGTGAGGGATGCATGGGAAGTAGGAATTGCCGATTGATGATGTTTGTTTTCGTGATCAACAGTGAGTGCCTTGACAACGAATGAACGGAGTGGCACCGCCGTACGTCCCTAAAGACTCCGACAGCACCTCGAGCTCGCATCGCATCACATCGCTTCGCATCGCAAGACGTCGCAAGACGTCGCATAGAGGTCGCTGGCCCTCGTAGTCGCTGGCCCTCCCAGTCGCAGTCGCTACCACCAGTGGCTGCGCAAGGTCCCCGGCACCGGCGGCGCTGAGCGCGAGATGATCATTTTGAAGCAAGCAGCAGGAAGCGGCAGCCAAGGCGAACTTGGCCGCGGTAGTCGCTGGGAACGATGGACGACCAGCCAGCCACGCCCTCCTCCATCCACCAGCTGAGCTGCACTGGCTACGGTGGCTGCAGCTGCTGCTGCGGCCGCACCGAGACGGATAAGACGCCGCGCAGGTCCTGCAGATCTCACGGCGCCTCCGAACCCTCCTCGACCAGGCGAGCGCGCAGGACTCGGAGGGCGCGCAGCATGGCACTGACACATCAGATCATCATGTCACCTCCCGGAGAGTTAGAGAACGGCCACGATGACAGTGTGCTCGCGAGGGTGTGTACGGGGCTGAGAGCCAGCCGGCAGCGGCCCTCGCCCTCGCTGCGCACGCGCGCCTCGCTCTCCTTCTCCCTCGCGCGTCCTCGCCGACGCGGCGCGGGTCCTCGAGAAATGGATAAATGGATGGATGGACGGAGGCGGGAGCCCTGAGTTCTGCCAGGTCGCAGCGCACGGCTTGCTCGTCTCGCCTCGCGCCTTGCCTTGCCTTGCCTTGCCTTGCCTTGCCCTGCACGCGCTGTTTCTTTTTGGTTTTTTTTTTTGGTTTTTGTTTTTTTCCGCCGGGGCCGCAGAAATCGAGCGAAAACCAGTTTCCAGAGACAGGCCGCGCCGCGTTCCCGCGCGTGCCGCGGCCGGCTGCCGACGTGCGGGGCCCACTGGCTGCAGGCCGCCGAGTCAGTGCGGCGGCTGCGGCGGCGGCCGGGGAGGGCGTGGCTGGCTGGCCGTGGCTGGCTGGAGAGCGGGCGAGGGGGAAGGGGAAGGGGGGGGAGAGAACTTGCTTGAAAAAGGGGGGTTGGTCGATCGATGTAGGTTCTCCTTCGTTTCCGAATGGATGAATGAAAAGTTCTTTCTTTCTTTCTTTCTTTCTTTCTTTCTTTCTTTCTTTCTTTCTTTCTTTCGTTGTCTCTTTTACTTTTGTTTTACTTTATCTTTTACTGCTTTTTTTTGCAGGTCTCGACTTGTTTCGTTCACCTCAACTCGCCGTGCGGGTGGCTAGATGGACGCGCGGCGGTATCCTAATTTCTAGCTTCGAGTCGCCGTGGTCGATCGATCGATCGGTCGATCGAAAGTGCAAGGAAGACCGATTTGGCGCACAAGAGCAAGCAAGCAGGCGAGCGCCAGGTGTTTTCCATGGCTGGCTGGCTGGCTGTGCTGGCTGGCTGGCGGGCTGTGCTGGTTGCCGTGTTGTTCCTTTCTTCCTCCTTTCCTCCCTCCGAGTCCTCCCTTTCTTTCTTTCTTTTCTTTCCTTCAACCATGGCAAAGCTCTTTCTCCTTTCCTCTCCTTTCCTCTCTGCGGCGCTTCATTTCGCGCCCCCTTCGCCCGAGTTCGCTTCCCCGATTGTCCACTTGCACCGCCGGTTTCAGGCGCTTTGTTGGCGCCCCTCTGTCTGTCTGGCTGCAGCGGCGGAGTGCGCGGGCGCGCGCGTGCAGAGGGCGGCAGCAAAAGCCCAGCGCAGGCACCGGGCCGCGAGGCGAGGCGAGGCGAGGCGAGCGCGAGGCGAGCGATGGTGTCGCTGGAGCGCGGGTCGGTGGGCGTGACGCCGGGGATCGCGGTGGCGCGGCTGATGCAGCAGCAGCAGCAGCGCGCGGAGCCGCAGCAGGAGGCGGCGGCGAGCTTCGGGCGCGGCATGGGCGGCCTGCACAGGAGGTGGCACAGCCAGGCGCCCGCCGCGAGCGCAGAGGCCCTGGCGAGGCTGACGGCGGCGCAGCGCAGGCTGAAGACGCGCAGCTTCGACTGCACGCGGTCGCTGGCCGGCCTCGCGGCGCAGCACGACAGCCTCGCGGGCTTCGCCAGGCTGCTCGGCGCCGCGGAAAACGTCGACGCCTCGTTCTTCGCCAGCCTCGCCGCCGAGGCGGACCAGACGCGCCGCCACCGCCGCAGGGCCGCGCGCGAGGGGAACCACGCCATCCGCCTCGACGGCGCTGACGTTGACGCACACGCAGACGCAGACATCCGGGAAGACGACGAAGACGCCGGCAACGACGCCGACGACGAGGGCCGCCTCGACACCGGCAACAACAACAACAACAACGGTACCGACCCCCGTCACCGCCGCCGAAGGTCCCTGTGCGCCACCACACAGCCAGGTCGCCGCAACCGCCGCATCCGGGCGCTCCAGCGCCACCAGTCTGCGCCGAGCGCCATGGGCCAGCGCGTGGCAGCGGCCGCTGAAGACGCCGACCACACCGACATGGACGTCGTCAAGCAGCTCCTTGGCCTGAGTGCGGACATCACAAAAGTCGCCCCTCTTGGCACCTCCACCGCCGCTGCTGCCGCCGCCACCATCACGGCGAATGCTGGCAACGTCAGCGGTGAAGGCGTTGAGAGCATGGACCGAAAGGGTAGTACGAGCAGCATGATCAGTAAGAACAGCAAGACCGAGGACGACGACCTCGATGAAGAGAGAGCACCCGTGTATACACTCGACCCCGAGGTCGAAAAACTCCTAGAGGAGAGCTTTCGCTCGCTGCAAAACGTCGCGACGGCCATGGTCGATGCCGGCCCCTCAGACGCCACCGCAGACCCTCGCGAGACAAGGCCGTCCCGCGTGAGGGAGCGCCCCCCCGCAGGACGCTCTTCCAAGGCTGACGCTCCCCTGCGCAAGCGCAGACACAAGCACCGACGCAGCGCCTCCATCCTCTTCAAGTCCGAGGAGTCCAAGAATCGCGAGGCACAGCTTTGTGCAACCTTGGCACGGGGTGGCAACATTTTTTCGACCCCCGATGAAGACCTCTTCGCAAGCCCCGCCTTTGTCGTTAACAATGTCGACGATCTTGGTCTCGGGGACACCACCACCACCACCACGACCAAGTCAAGCTTGGGCCACGTCTCTCGGCGCACAAGCGATCATTGGCGCGAGGCTGGTGAAGCTTCGCAGCGCAGACGCCGCATCAAGGTGCAGCGGCGCATCGAAAGTGAGCGCATCACCGCAGGAAATGCAAACCCATTGCCGTCGCTCGCATCGCCCACTCTTTTGGACGACAACTTCATTGCAGCATTAGTCGCTGCGTCCAATGAGGAACTTAGCCAACTGAGCTCGGGCGAAGATGACTTTCACCAATGGAGCTCGGGCGATGAAGGCGCGCGCCTTGCCACCATCCAGGAGTCCGATGACGACGAGGACGATTACGAGATGAGCATGGAGTGACTGAGTGCAGTGAAGACGCGACGAGTGAAGTACACAAGTGAATAAAATCCTGCTTGCCGCCAGCATCCACAAAAAGCACGTGGGATCCCAGCACAAGGCTCACACTTTACATCACCCTATTGAACCACCATTGAACAATACGATTGTCTTGACAATAAATAGTTAGCTAGATTCATACGTTTCTTTCAATTCCGAAGAGAATTCTTGCAAGTCAAGTTCGCTGACTGGTTTGATTGCTGGTTCATTCGTTCTTTTCTGCAGCTTTCCCCCCCCCTGCACTTACTTTACGACTACTTGGAGTGACCGAAAGGATTGCCAACACACTAGGTGTGCAGTGTACAGAACCAACCTTTGCAACTCTTGTAAAAAGCCAACGAGCCTGAGAGCAAATCTAGTCCCTTTCCATTCTTCGTAAATCTAGTCCTTTCTTGTTTCTAGCTAGTGCCCAGCAACAGGCCGAGCCGACAAAGATCAAAGAGAACTTACCATTTGCACACAAAAGGCAAATCAGGTGAGAGTTTTGCCACATGAAAACAAATGAAAAAGCATTGGTATAGCCCTAGGCTACTGGGTAATGAATGGGTCGAATGATCAAAATTAAAAATTAACATGTTGGCATATTCTCGAGTCTTGCGCCAGAGGTCCCTCGAGAGCCTTTCGAGTGCGCACACAATGCGGCAGACGAAAGTTGCATTTCCTAACTTGCAAACCTCCGACACGGTTGCACTCGGACATGCCCAATCAATGGAGTCTTGCGCCGGATTAAAAAGTCCCAAGAACTTCGCACGTCCGATGCGTGCGTCGCACCGAGCAAATCAACTATTCAGTCACTTGTAAATCCAAGGTGGCCCCACCTGAACATTGTCAATCATGGGAGTCTTGCGCCAAATTGGATGTGTTGCGGGAACTCTCGAAAGCTTTGCACGCGCGCGCAAAAGGTCCTCCTCTGGCGCATCTGCAAAACGCTGATAAATTCGAACTGAATATATGGCGTCCAGGGTCGGGTCATGAGCTCCTGCTTGCATGTCGACGCCAGCGCCCTTGAAACCTTCGAGGTGTAAAACCTCATGCCGCAACGAGAAATAACGGAAGCGACCTGGGCCTCGCTCCACGCGAAAGAGCTGACCAATATCAAATGACGAAGCGAAGTGCGTACCTTCTTCGAGCCGAAGCCAATCCAAATCGTGTTGTATTGCTTGCCCGACAATGACTGCATTCTTTGGCAAAAGCTTGAGCAGCTGAGCACGCACTTCCTCGAGCGACGGTGCGTCATCGAGCGAACCAGGTTCAAGTCCTGTCAGTGGAGTCAGGTACGAGACAATTTTCTCTTTGGGTCGAACAAGTGCGTCCATGAGCACGTTTTCATCGCCATCGACAAGCGCTACGCGAGCGACCGCACGGTCCGCGGATGTGCGACCCGTCGCGATGCACTCGACGTCGATCGAACACAGCCATGGCTTCATATCTGCGCCAAAAGCAACGTCAGGAGCAAGCGTCTCGCCATGCCCTGGCATAGCCCCTGCATTCTGCGCATCGTTGCCAATACATATCCACGACGGCGTGAACGCTGGTGCTCCAGCCTTGAGAGTGGACGAGGAACGCTGGGAGCCCTCCATGATGCCGCAGACAACGAACGACTCTCTACAAAATAGAGACTGACACCAAACGCCTCGCCTGAGGCTAAAGCGGCAGAGTTCCCTTCAAGCGGGAGCCACCTCTTGCGCTCTGCTTTGTGCGCGAGCCTCTACACAATGTCTCGAGACCTGCTTTCTTGTCTGCCACGGGCTCTTATGCTTGGCAAGCCTAATTCGCTCGTTCGGAGGCCGTTCGACCAATAAAATATACGCATGCGGCGTTACGGTTATGAAGCGGTTCAAAAACCGAAATACATGTAGCGGTTTCAATAGCACTACTGCAGATGAGGGAGAGGCCCAACGGATACTGTGACAGTCTGATTGATAATGAATGTATGAGCGAGAGGAGAAAAAGGACATCTCTGTTCCGTCAAACGCGATAGCACGTCCCGCAAAAGGAAGAAAAGAGAAGAGCAAAATAGCGAGCAACCTAATAAATCGAGACGTTGGGGCCGGCAGAAGCGGCAAGGTCCAGATCCCTATCCTCTTGCGCTAAAGGTTCTTGGTAATTGCTGCTGCTGCTGCTGCTGCTCTGCCTGCGCAGACGTGCGTGCGTGCCTGGCCCATCCAGCGCGACACAATCGCCCGAACCTCGCAGGATTCAAGGTTGCAAACTAGGTAGCATGACCAAAGCCTCGTGGAGCCACAAAGCCACAGTCTTGCTCGCGCTTGTGATCGCGAGCGGTCTCCGGCATGCACGCGCAGGCATCGTTGAAGGCAGCTACCGCGGCAGCGAAACATGGATGTACCTGGACCGCTTCGTATTTAACCCCGCAAAGAGTGGCGGGGAACTCATGGGTCGCCTGCAAATGACCCTTGACTATCCTTCGGACGCAGCCACGACCCCGTCCATAATGCTCTTTTACAAGGGAGGCGACGAGGATGGTGTACAAAAGGAATTTGGTTATTGGGAACGCGCGTACAACAAAGGACTCAAGTGTCATGAAAAGGCCGCCATCGCCAGCATGAACGGAGGAACTTACATTCCTCTTCCGGGCGGGCGCAACGTGACCACCTACAAGGACGACGATGGACGCGAATGGTCGTCTGTCACGCTTGAGACGTACATGAACACTCATAGGTCCCGCTGGATTTTCATCACCGTTGGCAACTGCAAAATGACGTGCACCACGCGATTCTGCGCAAACTCGCTTGATATCAAATATCGTCTCGTCTTGACCAACGGCGACGGAAACGACAAGTACTTTAGCGCGGACAAGGCCTGGTTCTGGGAGACATCTGTCATCTTTTTCGCTCTCTATGTAGCTCTTGCTATCCTGGCATGGCGCACGCGCCTCGCACTTCTTAGCGAGCACAAGTACCATCACAGCGTTCGTCTGCTCGTTGCGTCAATCGCTGCTTCCTTTCTCAGTCTCCTCTTTCAAGTCGTCCTTTATTCCCAGTTTGCCAGCACTGGCATTGACAATCCCCGACTCGAGGGTCTCGCCGTCTTTTGTGGTCTCGTGGCCGAGTTTCTACTGCTTCTCATGACTATTCTCGTGGCCAAGGGCTGGACGATCGTGCGCCACAAGATTTCTGCGCTAGGTCGAGTCCGAATCGCCGCTTACATGACGCTCTATGTCGTCTCGAGCGCAGGCTGCTGGATCTATTATGCCTACTTTGTCGACCCGGCAGATATCATCTACGTGTACAGCACCGTTCCAGGAGCAGTTTTTGTTTCCTTGCGAGGTGCGGCTTTTGCATGGTTCTCGTATGCTATTGGTGTCACCTTGCGCAAATATCAGCAAAAGCGAGCCTTTTACAAAAAGTTTTGGGTTCTCGTTGGCTGCTGGATTCTCACGCTGCCTGCTCTTGTGCTCATCAACAGTCTCGTGGATATCTGGTTCCGGGCCAAGGTCGTCAATCTGCTTTCGATTCTGTCCACCTTTCTTTGCCAAGCCGTGCTCTGCTCCATGTACCATCCTACGCTCTGCGGACTGAACCGCAACTTTCCATTCCATGCCACTACATTTGCAGTACTGAAGAATAAAACGTCCAAGCCGGGCGAGAGTGACGACGCCAAGATACATGGCTCAAACACATTCGACGAAGCCCATCTCCTCCGCGCCTTTGAGCTCTCATCGCAAATGCGACACAGCGTCTCCATGCTGCAAACCTACACGAGTGACCTGCACACCTTTCTCGATGACATTCGTCTCACCAACAAGGATAGTTCCTCGAACGGGAAACACGATATCGAGTCTGGAATCGCAGTGCATCCTCAAGTGCCGACGCAGCGAAAGGATAATCTTTCAAAGCCGATCGGCAGTGATCTCAAGAAATCTGCAAGCACGGAAGGTGATCTCGAACGCGCTTTGGCAGCCGTGGTGGCGCCCAAGTCCGCGCAAAAAGCGAACCTTGAACAGAACCCGGTCGCGAGATCAAAACCGGCGACGACCAAGAAGGCCTCTTTCCGTGAACTACAGTCTGGCCTCGACCTCGAGGAGGCACGGGATGACCCCACTGTCTCATCAGCATCGAGCGCTACGGATTCTGCTCGGGAGACAAATAGCGCAAGCGCTCGTGCGTCGGACCGTCCCAGTATCAAGAAAAAGAATTCACAATCAGGTAGTAGTACCAGCGGCAGCCGCAGGAGTCGCCGCGAAAGGGAAAGCGCCATGGCCTCTGCAAATGAGGAAAAGAATGAGGCTCGCGCCGATTCTTCGCGCGAGCCGGGCCCACAGCGTCAAAGAAGCAAGGAAGCAAGCAGCAACGCAAGTGGCAGCGGCGATGAGCAGATTGCGCCGGCACGAGAGCCTTTGCGCCGATCAAAGAGTGGCAAAAAGAAGCGGCGGTCCTCGGCAGCTGACGTCAATGAAGATGCAAGTGTACTTGGAGGTATGCAAGAAGACGAAGGCGCAGCTGACACGCGTCGCCAAAGGCGAAGATCGTCGTCGTCTAGAAGCAATGGAGCAGGACCACAAATTGTCGACGACGGTGACTTGTAAGTCAAGAAAAGTATTTCATGCGTTTTTGTTTATTTGTTTGACTGAACAATTCCCCGAAACACCTCAAGACACGACGAGAATGACTCTCACGAGGAGAATGACTCTCACGAGGATCAGACAGAAAGAAGAAGAAGAAGAAGAAGAAAATAAGAGTACAAGTCACCAAACAGCTAACAAAAGTAGAGAGCTTACCCAGAAGCCATTTCGTTGTCACTTTCATTTGGCAAGGGTTGCAAAGCTGTCCTGCTTGGCAACCTTGCGTTTTTCAATCACTCCTGTAACTGGACATTTCATCTCCTCAAAGCTGATGGGAATGAGCGGTTCGTTCGCCTCACCCATTGCCGCAATAACACCAAGGTCCTTGTCGGCTGTGGAAAGCTCATACGAGCGTGCCGTACCGAGGGAGACAACCTTGGCACGAACAACATCGCCAGGTCGGAAGCTGTTATGCATTTCCACGCGGTCGATTTCGAAGCTGCGCACGTTCTCCTTGCGTACCATACCACGAAAGCCAGATCCCGGCACGCTCTCCACGCCCACGCACACAATGTCAAGCAGCGCGAACCGCGGCGTCACCTTGGTCACGTTGCACGTCACGGTGCTACCGACGACAGGGACGACCTTGGGCTTCCTCGAGGCGGTCTGTACCGAGAAGATTTTCCGCGCGGGCTCTCCCTTGGGCTCACTCACCACGAGCTTGCCCACCACGGACGCAAGCACCGCGCCACGGCCGTCCACGTACGCGCCGGCGCCAGCCTCGGCCTTGGCCACTTCTGTTTGGGCCGCATCGCAGAGGAGAGACCCGGGCACGACCACGTCGCCCACGCGGGCCACGGTCGCACTCATCGTGCCGCTCGCACCCGTCCCGGGCCCTCGCGCGCGCACGCAGAGCTTGAGCCAAGTCGCGTCGTGCCAGTCAAAGCCAAGTCGAGTTTGTGGATGCCTCCTCCGCCTCCTGTCATTGGATCTGATCATTCGCGACAATAAACAGCTTGCTCGTTCCGTTTGGTTCTGATCGGGCCTCCCCATTGAGGAGGGTTTTCTATTTCGAGACCCCGTATCGTCAGGTGGGTTGCGGTCGGCCAGAGGCTGCAGCATGCGGCAGCGGGCGGGTAAGAGATAGCAGATAGCGATGGCCCCGACGTGGCTTGGAGCCGTCTGTGCGTTGCCGCGCACGTCGGCGCGCGTGGCGACGGCAGCTTCACTGGACGGGAGAGGGGTGCGCGAGACTCCCTTAAGTTGCATATTTCTGCGTTTCCGCGCGTTGCCTTTGTGAGCAACTGCATCCCCAGCAGCCGTTTGTATTGGTCATCGTCGCTTCGACCTCCTTTCCACGCTTCGCTATCGTTGTCGTCGCGAAAGCAAGCAAGTGCTTCACCTCTGCGGAGAAGACTATCTACGTGCTCGTGCTCGTGCCCTTACCCGCGCGCATTCCACCTCAGCAGGCGACACTACGGGTTGAGCCAGGCCCAGAACGTTGAGCACCTTTTTTCCCGTCGATGACTACCACGGGAGGAGCAAGCGAAGCTTGCAATGAACAGGCGCTACCTGAACGAGAGAGGCATTGAGATGAATACATCTTCGACGCAGTTCGCTCACGCGCAATGTACCGGGGTAAAAGGAATAGATTTGAGGGGGCGCTGAGGTCCTGGTCTTCAAGACTCTTGCTGATGCAGATGAAGTCCTCAAGCTTCTCAATGTGAAGAGCACAATGTCTCAAGGTCGTGCACGGAAAGCAAAGCCTGGCAGAGGCTTCTTTACTTTTCTATCGTCCTTAAACGATGTTTCCTCTAAAGGCTGTGCACCTC
>BGKB01000283.1:0-18442 GCA_003116975.1 Aurantiochytrium sp. KH105 | reverse complement strand
CAGGGGAAGTCCTTTCATCCCCATCTTGACCAGAACCTGCAGACGAATGTTGGCTTTGGGCTCGAGTATGCAGGCAGACAAATGGCACTGACCGTCAACTTTAAGGAGTTCTTCGACTGTCTTGATCAAGAGATGCGTGTGACACGTAAGGATCCCATCACCGATGATACAATTCGCAACAAGATTGGTTTCGGAGACTCCTTATACAGTGTGGAAGACACCGTTTACAGATCGTACGAGCATCTCAAGCAGAAGACGCAAGGATGGCGAGAACGCTTTTCAAGACCCGTAAAGGTAGTTCTTATGAGCCGTGCTACCACTTCCGAAACTGCTTAAACGAAATCATTTGTGTACAAACGTTTCCTTCTTGCATTTGCAGTGTCTTTGTACGACCCTTCACTACATCAGTTGGACTTTGTCGAATT
Organism: Aurantiochytrium sp. KH105; assembly: GCA_003116975.1. NCBI lineage: Eukaryota > Bigyra > Thraustochytrida > Thraustochytriidae > Aurantiochytrium > Aurantiochytrium sp. KH105. The sequence goes on along the minus strand of BGKB01000283.1, from coordinate 18,017 downwards.
TTGGGCTCATTTTCCTCTCCACCCCTTTACTGCAGGGATTGGAGCCATTCTACACTCTTGCCACAGAGGGCGGCCTTCGTCATATTTTTGATGATCGACTCATTTTTCACCCTTGCTACAGAGGGTGTACTTGGTCGTTTTTTTCATGCTGTGCCTCGCTGTGCGCCCATTTTTTCCTACCCCCCTCCTCTCCATGCTACCCCCCCCGGCAAGCGCACTGGGTCTGTTAAATTTCGCCGCCTCGAAGCCGCGTGGAAAACCTTCCAACGAGAAAAAAAATAAAAATAAAAATGACAAGTATTGTCGCGAATTTTGCGCGTCACTCCTGTCATTGTCCTTCCAAAGCGCGGAACCGATGCAGAACGAATTCAGAACACCCCTGTTTCGCCTTGCTTTGGACCATACTTTGACTGGCTATCGACTGGCTGCTTTTGTTTCTCTTTGATGAGGCCTGGCTAGTTGTAGGAGACGTGCCAGGCCGATGAACTTTGCTTTGCTTTGTGATGCGCCGACCACGACACAACGCAGAGCGAGCGCGTCTTCGTTCCTGGTTTCTTCCGTGGTTTCTCACGGTCGAAAAAAAGAAAAGAAAGCAAAAGAAAAGGAAAAGAAAGATAAGAAGCAAGAAGCACTTGAAGCCAAACAAGCAAAAGCAAGGAGCCGCGGGAAAGTCGTCGGCTGCGGCCGGCAGGCGGGTCGCCGCCGGGCGGCGCCAGGATGCAGGACGCAGAAGAGACGTACCGGCCCGTGGCACTCATCATGGTGCGGGAAGTGGCCAAGGTCAGTCAAGACGAGGAAGCGGGAAAAAAGGGAATCGAGGAGACTAGCTCTGCAGGCCCTGCAGCCGACGACCTCGCAGGTGCAGACGCTTTTGTGAAGCGACTCGCCGAAGAGAACCTGCTCATGAAGCCACTTGTGGAGCTGCTGATCACTTGTGTCAAGAGTGTGCGCGATGCTAGTGTCGAAATCGTGGAAAGCACGCTCCGACAGCGACTTGGTGCCTTGTGGGCGACTGCACGCCTTGCAGCTGGGCGGAATCAGGATCGCTTGCTAGAGGTGAACGTGCCCGCAGATTCGGGACCGCAGCTGACACTTTCGCCCGATGTTTTGGCTGCGCTCGCTTTGCCAGACACCTCGCCTCAAGCTGTCGCCAGACTTCAAGAGAACGCGCTGCAGCAAATTGAGAGTGCTGCAATCGAGCATGTGCGCATCCCCGCTGCTGTAGAATACGACCGCGTTGTGGCGGATGTGCAAAAGCGCTGGCTCGCTGCGGCACGCAGTGGAACTCCCTTCCACTTTGCTTGTCTCGACGCCGACGAAGCCGTTCGCGCAATCGTATTTACGCCGGGCCACGCCGAGCAGGTCAAGCTGCGTACACTTCTTGCGCTGCCAAGTCCGCCAGCAGAGCCACCTGTTGCCGCATCTTTGAATGCAAAGGCCCCTTCAAGCCAGGTCACAGGCTTATTATCAAATGGGCAAGCGCTCCGTGCCACGCCTGAAGACGAAACCTCAGAGGCCAATATTGACAACGCCTCGCAAGAGCGCAGTTCCGACAAGCATGTCGACGATGACGCTTGGTGGAGGATGGGCCGCCTTGATCCAGAAAATCAGGTCGTGCATGGACGCTATGCCATCAAGGAGGCCCTGTATAGGTACGGTCCCACGGTGAAACGCATGAACAAGGGCGATCGCACGCGGAAGCCAAAGATTTCTGAGCTCATTTGGTCCAAAGTTGAGAAAGATGTCCCCGAGGAGGTCTTTAAAAAGCACTTTGACTATATTTATTCATCATGGCGGCGACGAGAGAAATCTTTGGACGAACAATCGAGCGAGCAGGAACCGAGCCCCATCGAAATTCCGGGCAAACGCCAGCGAGTAGGAGACGCTGAAGAGGCGTCTGCATCGCCAGCGTCTACGAAGTTGGCAGGCAATTCGGGCTCAGGAAGTTTGAGTAATGCGCGCAATCCCGCTAAAAGTGGCAGCTTACAGCGTGCCGGCGTCCTCGCGAGCGAGCCCACATCCTCGTCACCAGCGCGTCCGGATCGTGCGTCTGTGAGTGCGTCAACTTCAGATGGCGTTCCGAACCGCAGTGCCTCTCAGCCCGACGGTTGAATCCTGCGCATGAATACCAAGCAACGAAAGGGTGCGTATGAGAGCGAGCCAATGAAAGGATTGTTTTTCGTAGACCACATGTGTTGCTGGTCTGTGCGCGTATGTATGATTTGCGTTCGAGAACGTCAAGGCTTATATCTATTTTACTGTTTCTGTTTTTGAAAGTCATGTTTTGTCACGACACGAAGTTAATATCTTTCAGGGATGGTGATAAAGTGTCGCTTGTCGCATCAATGAAAAGGTACGCCGTCATAAAATAAGCGTGTGCGTGCTTCCATGTGGGTCTCCTTATTTGTCAAGCGACGAGTTTCCGAAATCTGCAGAAGCGGTAGCAGCGAACGCATTGCATTGTTGACAAAACAATACAAGAGCGAGTTGCATTCGGGACCATCGAAGCTCATAAGAGCCAGTGGGGCTCGCGACCGTCGGCTCAATTTCACCGCCTCAAGTGTAAACCCCGAGTGTGTACAGATGAAGCCGGCTTGCAAGCTCGGAAGCAATGCCAAGCTTCCCTCGAGCTCTCGAACTGTGCTCACGGGGACTTTGGCCGTGCGATAGCTCTTGCACTGAACACCGACATGCAGTAGCGCAGGAGGAATGGCCTGTTGAGAGTGAAGAAGTTGTTGCTGATGCGTCCATCGTCGTCGTCCTTGATGGAGTTGCTGCTGCTGCTGCTGCTGCTGCTGCTGCTGCTGCTGCTGGTGTTGCTGCTGCTGCTGCTTGGTGTGAATTTTTGCCAGAGCAGAAGCTGCGGCTGCCGCACGTGCATCGAGCGAAGGAACCTCGCGCGTATCTTCATCGCTGTCAAAATTAAGACGCTTCCCCGCATTGTCGCCGTCTGCACGAGCGTTGTTGTTCACGTGCGGGAGGACCCAGCGGCCCACAAGGTCGATGCCCCCGTCGTTAGCACCACCTTGGACACGCAACTGCATGCCGAGGCGCTGTAGGGCACTCTGACAGGCCGCCTCGAAGGCCGCGCCTTCCTTGACGCCTCGCATGGCCGCGACCTCGCACCTTCTCGCCAAAAGACACTGCGCAAGACCAGCGCCCAGATTTTCGACGAGACTTTGCAGACGTGACAATGATGATGGTGAATAGAAATTGAAGAAGGAAACGCTGCGATCATCTACTTCGCAGCAGGGCCAAGTCCAAAAGGAGACAGGTCTCAGAAATACACCGACATCTTCAAGAGCTCGTGCCACAGCGAGCTCGCGGCCTCGATCAAGCCGCCTTTCCTCTGGCCGACTCTCGCCTTGGCTTTTCTATCCTGTTGGCCAGTGCTCGAGCCTTGCTCTCACTCGCGTCAACCAACTTGCACATAGGATACTATACTAGACAGAGCGATCACAGAGCCCAAACCTCGGCGCGGCGGCTGGCGCGGCGGCTGCTGCTCGCAAGCGCGGCACGATGGAGCCCGAGCGCGGCCTCTCCGGCGTGGCGGCGGTGCTGGCTAGAGTCTCTGCGCGGCAGGCCCCGCGGGCGCGCAAGAGACCGCGCGAGGACGGCGGGATTGAGCCTGAAAAGACCGCCGTCGTCGCAGCCTGCTGCGAGAAGGCGCCAGCAGGCGGCGCAGCGGCAACGACGGCGACGGCAACGAGGAGGACGAAGGCGCCGGCGACGGGAGCGAGGAGGAAAAAGAGGACTGCGCGAGCGCTGACGCTGGCAGAAACCGTGCGCGCAGAGGCTGCGACGAGCGGCGTCAGTTTCTGGAAAGGAGCGAGATATTCCCCGGACGGCTTGTGCGTGCTCACCGCGGGCGACGACGATGCTCTCCGCGTGTATGAACAGTCCGCGCTCGAACTGCCTGTCGAGGCAACTCCGGCGCTCACGTGCAAAGAGGGTGACTGCATCTTTGACTACGCGTGGTATCCGGGCATGGACAGCGCGGTCCCAGCGACGTGTTGCTTTGCAAGCACGGCGCGCAGCCAGCCGGTTCACCTTTGGGATGCCTATACAGGCAGTCTGCGCGCCTCGTACAAGTGCGTCAACGCGCTCGACGAGGTGTCCACAGCGCTCTCTATCGGATTCGATAGCACTGGACAGCGCCTGTTCGCAGGTGTAGAGCGTGGCATTTACTGCTTTGACATCGGTCGCCCCGGCGCCCAGGCCCGATTTTCGGCCACCTCGCCCTCGCGCAAGTCGCCAATGGGCCAGCGCGGTATTCTCTCGTGCTTTGCGATGCACCCCACCGAGCCAGGGAAGCTTGTCGTCGGCTCGTACGAGGGTACAATCGCAATGTACGCCGAGAATGACCAAAGCTCTAGTCTGTACATGGTTCCTGCCCACAAGGGAGGTGTAACCCAGGTCCAGTTCGCGCGGTGCGGGACCAAGCTTCTGACGGGTGGCCGACGGGATTCGGAAATCCGACTGTGGGATCTGCGCAGGCTCGATGCGCCAGTGGGCTGGTTCAAACGGAGCGCGCGGACGAATCAGCGCATTGGCTTCGACCTCGATGCCGCGGACGATCTTCTGGTGACCGGCAGTACGAGTGGGTTTGCGCTCGTGTATCGCGTTGGAGATGCTGCTCCGCTTGGCGCGCCATCTCCGCAACCCTCTTGCAAGACGCCGCACCAGGGCACGGTCGTGAATGCTGCGACCTTTCGGCCCCGCTCTAGACAGGTGGTCATTGCGACGGGTGATCGGGCGCTTGCTCGCAAGCGCTCTCGTGCTGACGATAACAATGACGATGATTCGAGCGACACAAATTCAGAAGTGGACGGCGCATGGGCAGACGCCGACGACGAGGGCGACGTTGGAATTGTACGCTCGTTGCCGGCAACCACGGGCTGCCTGGCTCTCGTTGACATCGTCGCATAGCTGTGGACGTGGACACTTTTTACTCTCTGTCCATTATGAGATCGAGCTTCGAGCGGCAAAGACCAAGCAAGTCGATTCCATCGACTTTTTGACAACAAACAAAAGGAGAATTGAGGGGCGAGGAGAAGTGGAGGAGAAAGGAGACAGAGAGATTTGGCAGGTATATCATAATTTTTTTTAGGAGTGCGAATGTCGCGCAAGAAGCGGCTGCAAGAGAAGTGCGCAGCTCACGCCGCCCATAAACGCAGCGATCCCCATGGCAATAGCGACGCGCGTGTTGGCGTCGTTGGCGTCGGCAGCCGCAACTGCAGCCACCGCGGCCACGGCCGCCGCAGAGGCCGATCCCTCCTGGCTTCCCGGCGTGTTAGCGTCATAGTCTGCAAAGCCATTGGCAGTATCCATGGCGAGCTTGTTGAGGTTTTGGCTGCTGCCAGCCTGGGTCATGAGCGTGGAGAGCTTGTTGGACAGCGTGCGTAGCTTCTTGCCGAGCTGTTGCGGCGTCGAGGTGTGCACCTCTTCCTCGAACGTTGCCTTGGAAGGTTGCTCGGGAAGATCCGGGACCACACGTGTCCGGTGCATGGAGGACGACCGGTCGCGGGGTGGCAGCGGGTACGACGACGCAGCGAGCGAGAGGGCCTGCTGCAAGTCCTCGATCAAGTCGTTAACGTCCTCGATGCCAATGGAGAGACGAATCAAGTCGTCCGGCAGTGTCCTGAGGTGCGCGGGAATGGATGCATGACTGAGCGTAGAGGGCATCTCGCAAAGCGAGTTGCAAGAGCCAAAGGACACTGTGAGCTTGAAGAGGCGCAGCGCGTCAATAATTCGTCGCGAGACGTCGACCGATCCCGTCGTAAACGACATGAGGCTGCCGCCGCCCTTGGCCTGACCCATGTGCACCTTGTAGTCACGCGCTGCCTGCACATGCTTGCGCATCTGGTCCTGGCCAGGTTCCAAACCTGCATAGTAGATGTCCTTGACGAGGGGCTGCCGTCGCAGGAAGGCTGCAATGTGCTCAGCATTCTCTTGCGCGCGCTCCACGCGGATGGCCAGCGTCTTGATGCCGCGCAAAAAGAGCCAGCAGTCAAAAGGCCCGAGACCAGAGCCTTCTGCATTTTGGAAAAAGGCAATCTTTTGCGCGAGCTCTTCGTTCGAAACGCAAACGATTCCGCCCATGGTGTCCGAATGGCCGCCAAAGAACTTGGTCATGCTGTGAACCACGATTTGCGCGCCATGGTTGATTGGCACCTGCAGATGGGGACTCATCATGGTGTTGTCGACAGAGAGAAGGACGTTGTGGCGGGCCAGCAAGTCCGAGAGAGCGCGGAGGTCGCTCACCTTCATGAGAGGGTTACTGGGCGTTTCGATATGGAGCATGCGTACATTTGACTCGGCTTCGAGCGCGCGCTCCACAGCCTGAAGATCCCACGTCTCCACGAAGCGGACCCGAACGTTGTAGAGGGAAGTGACGCGGCTCACGAGTCGATGAAAGCCGCCGTAAATGTCCGAGCCGACAAGAATGCAATCGCCGCTCTGCAGTAATCGAGTCACGCAGTTGAGAGCCGCCATGCCGGTAGAGAACGCAAAGGCTGCGTGAGCATGCTCAAGCATTGCAACTTGTTTCTCGAGCGCGGTTCGGGTCGGATTGCCGGACCGCGTGTAATCATAGGGGCCAAACTCGGTCGATTTTGGTTGCTCGTATGTTGAGGTCTGGTAAATAGGCACAGAGCAGGGCCGGTACGGGTTGTCGGGGCAGCCGTCGAACACCACGGGTCGACTAGCCGGTCGAAGCTGCTCGTGGTACTCCTTGTAGCTGGGCCGCAGAGGGTACGTTGGCAGCTGATTATAATCGTCCTCGGGGACTGCCGAAAAACGCTGGCGTTTCGGATCCAGCAGCATGCTCTCAATGACAAGATCGGAGCCGCTCTGGCGGTTCAGCACTGGGCTTGTGGTCAACGAGTTTGCGCTCTCGGCTGCGTCCGAGTCGTTTCGCGCCTTGCCTCTCGTGTTCGCGACAGAAGCGGCGGTCTCGTCCGAGGTCCATCCCATCGCGCCTTCGTTGGTTTCTTCGCCGTTCATCTCCACTTGCGCAGGCGAAATCTGCTCCTGCTCCTGCTGCTGCTCCTGCTCCCGCCCCTTGTCCTTCTCTGGCTCTACGCTAGTCGCCTTGTCGTGCGCCACGTCTGCGCGGGCGTCCGCCCCTGTCGCTTCATGACGCCCTGCGTTCGTGGTCGCGCCGCCATCCCCCATCTCCGCGCTCGCGCGGGCGTCTGCCCGCCTTACCGCCTGCCGCGACTGGACACCGCCGCCCGCCGCGCCCTCGACGCGCCGCCGCCGCCGCGTCCTCCGCGCCCGCCGCCGTCTCGCGCGTCGCGCGCGTGCTCGTCGCTCTCGTCGCGTTGCGTGTATGCATGCGCGTATCGTATGGTCACCTTTGCACTCCTGCTCGCTGCTTTCCTGCTTGCAAGTGCGACTTGCGAGCTAGCTGTCTCGGCGCGGCTTGGCTTCGCGCACGCACGGCTGCTCTCGCCTGCGCTCGCCTGCGTGTCGGGGAGGGGGCGGTAGCTGGCTGCGCAGGCACACGCCGAAAAGCGCTGCGACAGCTTTCTGATGATGCTGCGGCCGCAGCCGCACGATGGTGGTGAGGGGATGGAGGAGGAGATTGGCTGATGACGGCGGTGGTGACCGCGGCCTCCTTCCTCACGTGCACGCCGGGCAGCAGCGCAACGACAATATAAGACGGGGCGGGACTGGACTGGGAAAGCAAGGAGACAGGCGAAGAGGCCATGCAGGCAGAGCTCAAAGTCGCGCGGCGAGGCGTCCACGCACGGTCACGAAGATTGGCTCACGAACTCGATGATCGATGGCCGGTCGGTCATGTGTGACAACGGACCCACCATGTTCCGCGTCTCGTTTCGTCTCATCTCATCTCATCTCATCTTATCTCATCTCGTCTCATCTCATCTCGTGGTGCATCTTGCATGTGTGCGCCGCCGCTGCCGGCGTTGAGGAGCAGCCAGAGCAAAGACACCTTCCCCGCTTCTTGCCTTGTCTTTTCTTGTCTTGTCTCGTTTTGCCTCGTGATGCGCTCTCGCCTCGCCTCCTCGCGCAGAACCAGGTCACAGGCAACCCCACCCAACCAAGACAGCTCGCTCGGCCCATCATGATCACGGACGTCTCTCTGGCCTCGAGGGCGCGGTGCCCGGTGACCTGGCCCCTGACGTGCATGCCTGCGTGCGTGCGTGCGGGCGAGCGAGCGTGCGTGCGTGCGTGCGGCCCTGCGTAGCCAGGAAGCCGGGTTTTTGGACCCGGGAGCTAGCTTAGCTAGCGGGGCCGTCATGGCCAAAACCCCGAGCGGAGCACCCGGCAGGTTTGCAAACGCCGAGCGACCTTTGCCGAGCGAGGAAAAGCAAATCGGAGACGCGCTCGTCGCCGAAGACACGGTCGCTGTTGGGGAGCAGCTCTGGCCGAGCGATAGAAAGGCGACCACTTGCGAGCGACGCGGCCGCAGAAGGTGGACGGACCCGCGGCCGCGACAGCGACCAACATACAGTTTGTGATATCGTAGTTCTGCACGTGCAGAACAGACGCGACACGAGGATGATGCTGTCAACGACCTCGAGACTAGCGTCGATGGCTCCGAGGAATGCAGCGCACGCATGCGTAGGTCGCCAAGGCAAGAGTTTTATCAGCGTACGAGGACTCTCGCGCGAAGGCAGCGGCGCAAAAGGGAGCGCAGCAACGCGCAAGCTCTCGCAGCGATCCGCAGAAACAATTCATGGGGCTGAGGAGGTCGTCAAGGAGCCTAGCCGTGCGCTCATGGCTGCAATCGGGGCGATTGGCGGGACAGCCGGAAGCTTCATGGGTCTCGGTGGAGGCTTTGTGGTCGTCCCTCTGCTCACTGGTCTGGCCAAGGTTACGCAGCACAATGCGCATGCCATTAGTCTCGCCGCTGTCGCGGCGACCTCGCTGGGCAGCTCGATGAGCTATCTTCGCAACGGAGCACTCGACTTTACCGCCGCCGGTTCAATGGCGCTCGGTGCGCTCGCCACTGTGCGCATTGGCGCGCGATACACGCAGAATTTTGGCCCTTCGACGCTGCGAAGGGCGATGGGCGTGCTCATGCTGGCCGTGGCGCCAATCGTGTCGTTCAACAAGGAGTTTATGGCCATGCTCGATGAGGTCGGGGACGCTGAGGTCAAGGCCGACCAGCCAGTAAGCAAGGAAGAGAATCCCTTGGTGCGAGTGGGTGGATTGCTCGGCCTCGGAAGCGTCGTGGGCTTTGCTTCTGGATTTCTTGGTATTGGCGGAGGTATTCTCATGACAGCAGGGCTAACCGTCGCGACCTCGCTTGACCATCATTCGATCCTGGGAACGAGCTTGGCAGCCATGTGTCTGCCATCTCTCCTGGGCACTTGGGAACACTATCGCCTGGGCCATATTCAACCAAGACTTGCCGCGCCCGTTGTGATTGGCACCATTATTGGCAGTTTCATTGGTGGGGAGATTGCTATTGGTATCTCCGAGGATCGCCTCAAGAAGGGTTTTGGCGTTGTGATTGGCTCACTTGGTTTGCGCGCACTGCTTTTGTAGAAATGAGTCGGTGCCAGGGCCACGGAACTTTGTACAGGTAAAAAACGAAAAGCAATAAGAAAAACATTCTTTCCATCCTTCTTGACGATGCCCGTCACGACGAGCTACTCATCACCTTAACACCAGGTGGTAAGCTGCCGTAGGACCAAGGCAACACGAACCATCTTCGTTGTCCTTTCTTTCAATCAGACTTTGCTCCGTAAATATCCACACGATCGCTTCCACAACAAAGCAAGAGGAGGAGAAGGAGGACGTTTGACGTATGCTTCGTTTGATACGTCAAGCGAAAGAAGGCTGCGAGCAGAAAGACCATCGCGTTATTAGAGAGAGAAAAAAAAAAGATAACTAGCTAGAACTTGCGAAGGCCATGATGCTGTGAAATCAACCACGATGCCACCGACCGGCCCATTGACAATGCCAACGAAATCTTTTGACCGAACCAAATCGGCGTTCGAGAGATAGGAGCTTGGCCAAGCGTCTGCCTGACCGCGGCAGAGACGCGCGGCAGACATAGCGTCGCGGAGCTTGCGGTGTAGCAGACGTGCAAAACGAAAGAAGTGGAGCCGACGCATCGAAGATGACGCTGCCGCTGCAAGTCGCCGCACGAAGAGGCGGTCCGCTCCTTGCAGCGGGCCTGCTGCGAAGAGGGCGATCCCGAGCGCGCTTCCACGGCGCACGATGGCAGCAAGAGGCGCCCAAGGAATCCCCTGTGACGTCTGCAAAGAAACCTGATCCCAAATGGGCGCTCATGGCAAGCATCGGGGGCCTCGGCGGCATGGCCGGCAGCTTCATGGGCATGGGCGGAGGCTTTGTGGTCATCCCCTTGTTGACAGGACTCGCCAAATTTACACAGCACAATGCCCATGCCACGAGTCTCGCTGCAGTGGCTGCTACATCGATCGGGAGTTCGCTAAGCTACTATCGAAATGACGCTCTCGACTTTGCATCGGCATTACCCATGGCAGCGGGAGCCCTTTTCACGGTGCGCTTTGGCGCTCGCTACACGAAAAACTTTAGTCCCGGCGCTCTAAAAAGAACCCAGGGAGCTTTGATGTTGCTGGCGGCCCCAATGGTCGCGTTCCAGGCTGACATTCTCCGTTATTTGCGTTCCCTTCACCAACCGGACGAAGCGGTACCAGCAGTAGATTCACCGAAAGCAGACATTGTGGATGCAGAGGCAAGCGAGAAGAGCGATAGGGACCAAGCCCATGTACATAGCCCAGCGATGCTCGGCGGTCTGCTCGGACTTGGAGGCATTGTAGGTTTCGCTTCAGGTTTCTTGGGAATCGGAGGTGGCGTGCTCATGACGGCTGGCCTGACGATGTCAACAACCTTTACGCACCACACCATTTTGGGTACGAGCCTGGCAGCAATGTGTCTCCCATCACTTTTGGGCACCGTTGAGCACTACCGCTTGGGCCACATTCAGCCCCGCCTCGCGCTGCCGGTAGTGGTGGGAACCGTGGCGGGAAGCTTTATTGGGGGCGAGATTGCCATTGGGATTCCAGAAGATCAGCTGAAAAAGGGCTTTGGCGTCGTCATTGGCTCTCTCGGCCTGCGTGCCCTCCTGCTGTAGGCAGAGGGCAATTGGCTCAAGAGCATCTTTCCAGTCATTCACTCCAATCCCCCCCCAATCACCGCGGTTGAATAGACACCAGAAACAATCAAGAATATGCTTGTGATTGGGATGTTTAGCCAAAACAAAACGAAAGCCAAGAAAAAGTATGAAATAGATGGGCGTGTACACGAACGAGCTTACTACTTTCTTAGGTCATGGTGTCAATGAGCGATGCACGAATGTCAGCAGAAACAGAGCCTTGCGCCTTGGACTGACCCGCAGAGGATGGGCCCGCCGAGGTCGCGGCCGAGGCACCGACAGCTGCGCCCGGCCTTGATGGACCACCCATGGTGCCGTCGAGCTTGTAAATGGACTCAATCACAGAGAGTTCGGTAGAGGTGGTATCAGCACCGCAGAAAGCAGACCAGTCGTTGGCGATGAGTCCCGCGCCGAGGACATCCGAACCGCGGTTCACAGTGCCTGCGACGAGAGGGACCTGGAGAAGCGAGGAAAGCTCCTCGAGGTCCTCCGTGGTCGTCTTGGGGTGAACCATACCGCCCTGGTTGGTAAAGACGCAGTAGCTTCCGACGAGAGCATTACCGGCAATGGTCTGCCGAAAGACCTCGACACCGAGGACGTCGGCGATAATGTCCTCCGTCTCGCGATCGAGATCGGTGTGGACGAGCGCGACATGATCATTCGTGGCGATGCAGTTTCCGAGTGCGGATAATCGCTCCTCTACGCGCTGCACAACGACGCGGTCGGGGAGGGCGTTGCGGATGTGCTGCAGCTCACGATCGGAGCAGCTGTTCGGGAGAAGAAGACCATTGCGGTTGCCAACGCAGACGCGGCCAAGAAACCTGCATCCTGCCACAGAGGCGTGGATGACCGGGATTTGGTCCGCGAGTTCGGACTCGAAGACCGAGTAAAAGCCCTCGGAGCTTCCTTGGCACACGAGGGCGTACGAGTTGGTCAGACGCGCGAAGACGCCCACCTCGTTGTTATTCTCAAACTGCACGCGGTTTGCCATTGTGACGAGCTGTTTTTTTTCTTTTGGCCGCGGCGGACGTTGCCTCCTTGTCGAAGCGGCGCGCGCGCACGGGCGAGCGCGTTTGCTGCAGGCTCTCGGGGCTCGTCAGAAATGTCGCCGCCTTCTGGCTGCCTGGCTGGCTGCCTGCCTGCCGCGTCTGTCTCTGTGCGAGCGCGCGCGGGCGAGCGAGGGACAAGACGCGCGCGAGGTCGGAGCACGCGAGCTGGGGCTGCTCGTGCGCGAGCGCGAACTCGGTCTGCGTCGAGAGCGGCCTGCCTGCGGTCGCTCGATCGGTTCTGCGCCTCCAGTCGCTTTGGTCGGCGGGCGGGAATCATCGGTGGTCGGCAGAATCCAGAACCGGAGCAGCACGTTCTCGGAATGTTTGGAAAACGTTCCGCAATATTTCTGCTGGTTTATCGACAAATCAGACGAACGCGCATCGATCGCATGATGGCTGCAGGGGCCAGGGAGCTGGGGGCAGCGGCTGCGGGTAGGCCAAGTTGGAGGCAGAGACACATTCAGAAACGTAGTATGATAGTAGTTTTCATTCGATACGAACAAGGGAGGCAGTTCAGCTGACACAGTCGCCAGTGTAGAGCCAGCGGCAACAAGAAGAAGACTTGCCCACGTCCAAGACGATTTCTAAAATCGAGAGGTGAGGAGAAAAGTGATGACAGCAAACGATGTTACAGCGCCCCGATGTCTTCCTGACGCCCCTGAAGGCGTCGCTTCGGCATTTGATTCTCCGCCGGGCAAAGCACCGGCGTCTGTAGGCGCTGCTGTGGAATGTGTCTCATCGCTTGCGCTCGGATCCCTCGTTGGCGCAGAAGTTTGCTCCTCCAACACGGCGAGCGTATCACCTGCACTCGAAGCAGTGGGTGCAGGTGTACTGGTTTCTACCAATGTTGGCGCAGGTGTATCATTTGCGCTCGAAGGAGTAGGGGCAGGTGTACTGATTTCTAACAATGTAGGCGCAGGTGTCTCATTTGCGCTCGAAGGAGTGGGGGCGGGTGTGCTACTAACCGGAATCAGTGCTCCGGCCTCGCCATCCATCGCATACGTGCCGTCACGCCCAGAAAGAAATTGCGCTTGCGGGAAAATATTCAAAATGAAATCGCGATAGCCAGATATCCGCGTGTTGACACCAGGGTGGTTGGCACGAGCGCAACCCGTACCAAACGAAACAATTCCCACTTGAATGGGGGTCCCATCTTGCGTGAGGTAGACGGGCCCGCCCGAGTCACCTTGGCAGCTGTCTTTGCCAGGCGCAGCCGTGCAGAGGTGCGCGTCATCCTGAATCTCGTACACCGTGTTGTTTGCCGCACACGTTTCGTTGCTGACAACTTCAAGCGTCGTTGTACGAAGTGGTAAGCTCGACGAAGAACTGCCGCCCTCCGCGTCGACACCGTAGCCCGCAACGACCACGTCCGTTGCGGTCGCCAGCGTAGAACCTGGCTCGCTGAGCGACACTGGGTCTGGCAATCCCTCCGCCGCATCAATATCGTCATGATACCGGAGGATGGCAATATCGTTGGTGTGCGTTTGCGTGTAGACATCCTCATTGTAAGCCTCGTGAATGAAGATGTCTTGGTCAGGGTCCATCTCGCTGAGAACGATGACGTCTTCGTTGGAGCTCAGCACGACGTCCCAATTCATGTACGCTCTGACAGAGACGAGGCTTGCTGCTGCGAGACAATGCGCAGCCGTGATAAAGAAGTGCTCGCCTTCGTCGGACGAGCCGATGTAGCTCGCTCCGCAGAGAGAGAGGGCGGATCCCTTGTTGATGAGCAGTCCTGCGATGAAGGGCACCTCGAGCGGCGAGGTCACTTCACCGCCCACGACCTTGACGACGCTCGACGCTGTCGTCTCCACTTGCGACTCCGCCGCCGCGGGGGCCGCGAGGCCCGCAAGGAAAACGCCCAGCGAGAGCCCCAGCAGCAGCAGCAGCTTGGGCCGAGGCCCCGCGCGCCATCTGCCCGGCTCCCTCCGCCTCGACATCGTCCGGCCCGCGGCCAGGCCTGCGCTGCGCCCGGCCGGGCGCGGGGCGTGCGGCGCCATGGCCGCGCGGGCGGCCGCGATCGGGGTCTGCAGCGGCGCCGCGGCCGCGGCGGGGCCGGCGCCAGGGCTTGGTGCGTCGAGGGCTTGCTTGGTTGCTGCCAGTGCTGGCCCGTGAATGGACGGACTCCTTGGAGCCCCATCCCACAGTAGGAATGTACCCACAACTAGGCAATGGAGGGGACGGTCCCTGGTTCTGGGCCTTCGACGAAAGGTGCGCGCGCGTGCCGCCAATTTGCACGCGCCGGCGCGCGACGCCCGGGAGAGCGTGCGTCGCCGGCGCGGAGAGAGGGGGCGACGGACGCGAAGCGAGGTACGCGATGCGAGGCGGCGCGCGCCCAGGTTTCACGGGCCGCGCACGCGACGGATGGCACGGCGTCGGAGTGGCGGCGGCGGCCGACACCTCCCACTGCAAGCTCGCTCGTGGGAGAAGCGCAAGGTCGGAGATGTGCACGCGACGTGCTTGGTTGCTTCCGAAAGCAAGCTGCCATCGCAGCGCGGCGGCGGCGGGCTGCGAGTCATCAAGAAAAACATCATTGGGTATACGCCTATGCGTACGTGGGCCTACTGCCAGTTTCTGACGACGACTGCCAGTGGCCGGGCCGGGTCAACGCAAGCGAGCTTAGTTCGGCGATCGATCGATTGGTTAATGATTACCTACGCATTGCTTTTCATACACAACAGCCATGAAGATTTATCATGGAGAAGGAGAAGAACAGGCCTCTCGAAGGGCTCTTAATGGGTCTGATAGACCGCTGCAAGGGCCACAAATGAAGTGAAAAAGACGCCCATACCAGACAAATGAGATGGGGCGGAGCTTGGGGCGATGTCGTCCATGGTGTACTCCCCATCGGTACCATTGCCCGCAATGTAGTTCACGAGACCACTGCCAACAACAGAGTCGATCCAGGATTTGTAGCTTGAAACGCGTGTGTAGACTCCCGGGTACCCGCTTCGCGCACAGCCTACGCCATAGGAGACGACGCCGACTTGAACATCTTCACCGCCCTGTGTCAGAAAGAGGGGTCCGCCCGAGTCGCCTTGGCAACTGTCCTTGCCGGAAGCCGACGCGCAAATGTTCATGTCTTCAGTGACGGCGCCGTAGACCCTCTGGCAGCTTCCCGTACTGACAACGTTCACATAGACGCTTCGCAACTCGTAATCCAAATTCTCCTCATCTTCATATGTTGCGCCATAACCGATCACTTGAACCGCTGTACCCACCGCCAATGTGGAGTTATCAAGAGCGAGGGAAATGGGTTCGGGCAATGTGCGGAGGCTTGTTCCGGTAAACTTGATGATGGCGATATCATTGTACAGGCCATAATCATTGCTCGTGTACGAGGGGTGCCGAGTGATCATGTCGCCCGAGGCCGAGTAAGCCTGTGACCAATAAAAGGAGTCATCATCATCTTCATTCAAGTCGTCCGTCAAGAAAAACACGTAGACCGAATTGAGGCTGTCCTCTTCGGAAGGCGAAGGAACGCAGTGACCTGCAGTTAGAAAGTAATGAGAGCTCGTCGTTGAACCCAGGTAAGAGCCTCCGCAAAGAGACTCTCCGTTCGTCCAGTCAAAGATCAGGCTCACCATCCATGGATTGACGGTGGGGCTAATTGTGGTTCCTCCGACAATACGAGAATTGATCAGCGATGCGCCTTTGACGACGGAACTATTCGTGCGCGGCACGATCGTCATGTTCGTGGCGGCGTCCGCAGTCCCCAGTATCACCATGAATGCCACCATGATGGTCGCGAACGCAGTCTTGAGAAGTCGAACATCCCGTGGCGTGAACGACATCATCGTCTCCTGCTCCTCTCGCTGTCGGCAAGCACGTCGCGCTGCAAGCTGCCTGCGCACACAGAGCCCGATGTCAACTCCGACGCCCTTCGCGGCCTGAATGGATGAAAGTCCGCGACCGCGAAGATTCCGCGCGACCCGAGCGATGTGAACTTGCGAGCTTGCAAGCAGCTCCGCACACGAGTATGCTGCCGCTGGGCAGCGCGCAAGCACGGCTGACGCGGACGCGGACCCGCACGCTCGCTCGCGCAAGCGCGACGGGAACAAGCAAGGCTGCCAAGCGATGTGTGTATGCGGAGGTGAGTGAATGAAAGAATGTCAAGCAAATGGACTTCTCTAGGGCTTATTAGCACTTTCTTAGGCCCTACTTACATTTTTCAGCAGTCCTTGTCGGGCACGTGCAGGCGGACCGCGCCGGCTCGCGTCTAGCCCTATAAAGAACAGTAAACATTTTCATTGATGTGAGGCGGAGGGGACACACAGAATGGGAAAAGCTTGAGAGCAAGCCATAGAGGACCATTTTCACGAGCGCTCGACTTGTCCGCGTTAAAGCAGGCAGCTCGGAGTGAGCCATCAGGTACTTATTGTTACTGCAGGTGCGGCACCATGATGGCGAAAAGAGAAGTAAGGACAAGTAGAACCATGTCGAGGCCATGTTTTGCGGCTGGGCTAGTGGTCTGAATGTACTCGCCATTCGCTCCGCTGCCGTCGACATAGCTCACGTTGGCTGAGCCCACGACAGAATCAATCCAGTCGCTGTAGCCTGCTACGCGGGTGTTGACACCGGGGTAGCCCTCTCGCGCGCAGCCATTACCGTAGGATACGATACCGAGCTGAACGTCGACCTCTCCAGGCTGGGTCACAAAGACAGGACCTCCAGAGTCTCCTTGGCAACTGTCTTTGCCAGACTGAGACGTGCAAATGTTTTGCTCCTCGGTGATATACGACGTGTAGCCATAGGTTGCGGCGCAGGTCGACGAGTCGACGGTCTCCAAATGCACGCTTCGCAGCTTCGTGTTGCTAGTATCGTCCTCGTACGTTGCGCCATAGCCAATCACTTGCACGCTCGTGCCGTCCAATAGATCAGATTCGTCTGTGCCAAGTGACACTGGGGAGGGCATGTTTGAAAGAGCAATCTCAGCTCGAGTTTCAATGATGGCAATGTCATTCAGCAAGTAGCCTTGACTAGCAACCTCATAATCTGGATGAAGGTTGAGCAGCGTATCGTCGCTGTAATATGGTTGACTGAAGTAAAAGGCGTCGTTATCACTGCTGGCGTACTCCGCATCAAAGTCGTCGACAAGAAAGTACACCTCGTAACCTAGGAAGTCTGCACGTTCGTCGACGCTGGGAACGCAGTGAGCTGCAGTGAGAAAGAAATGCGAGGAGGTATTGGCAGACCCGATGTAGGAACCTCCGCAAAGGGTGTTGTAGGTTGCTGAGGAGGTCTGGTAAAAGGCAAGGATGGCTACCATCCAAGAGTTCTCGGTCGGGCTGATCGCAGATCCGCCCACAATGCGTGCAAGACCTCCGTTGCGTGAGACACGTGCATCCTTTGAAAATGACCAGCTGCTCGTGGCCCGGGCAGTCCGCGTGCGCGCCCTCAGCCACCCTTCCGCGGGCAGGAGCGCAGCAACTTGCACAATGTTCACACACGCAACCAGCAACGCCGCGAGCGCAACCCTGTGTACGGCCTTCATTCTGCAGAATTCCCCTTCTCGCCGGCTATGTATGGGCCTCGCCACTCACTCTTTGCAGAGCAGCTGGTTCCTTTGCCCAGTTTGGTGTTTGCTGACCTGCCTGCTCATTCATCCCAGAGAGGCCTCAGTCGAAGGAGAACAAGCAGGACACTCGACGATCATCCTAATGACTGCGAGTGAAACCTGAGCCAACCAACTTGAACCAACCGGCGGTCTCGGCCCGTTTCCCTCGCTCGCTCGCTCGCCCTCGTTCGCGCGAAAGTATTTCCAACAAGCAGCGAAAACGGCGCGTGGCACGTGCAGTGCGCCCTCGCTGCACGAGTGCTGCAGTGTATAGTACAGTAGATGTATACCCTGC
>BGKB01000282.1:0-47212 GCA_003116975.1 Aurantiochytrium sp. KH105 | reverse complement strand
ACTCATTCAGTACATACAACGTTAAGCATAGCATAGTAGAGACGGAGCATGCACGGCGTCAGCAGTAGCAGCCACTCCGGGACTACATATATTTCGTCTTCTTCCTCTCCATCGACAGGGCTCGGCGGCAGCAGCAGCAACTCTTACCATGTCCCTTCTATTCGTACCGTGTCTCTAGCAGATTCGGAGCCCTTGACTTTCGGACTTGTGACGCGACCTGATGGTAAGGCGTGGTGGAAGGTCGAGAGCTCCCTGCCTCGCATGCGTCCAAGCCCTCTCAAGTCTCTTACAATGGCAACGTCTTTCGCAAGTTCTTTTCCTGTGCGTTCGTATTTGATCGAACATGCTCTACTGTCAATGATCGCTTTCAACGACCTTGCGCTTGGTCGTGCTCAGAAGTTCTTGATCGACGGCTGCGACTTCGTGTACTTTCTTGATGAAGGGGAGAAAATCACAGTTCCGCAATTACCACGGATAAAGTTCTCACTATGGGGCGAAAACAAGCACCCTATTTTCAAAGTTTGCGTGGTGGAGGGGCGCGGTATCAGCAGCGGCAAACCCGAATCTCCAGCTGCATTGGGTGCAAAACGAAGACGCCGGGGCGGTAGTGAGTGAAGTGTTAGGTGTGTCGGTTAATCCATCAATCTATTGATCGACCAAGTGCGCGCGATGGTGGTGGGAGCTCAGAGGGGCGCGCGTGACGGCGAGGGGGGTATGACCACTACTACGACAGCCACAACGACGATCGCGATACCGCACAAGACTAGTTTGACTCTCTTTCGATTCGTCATTAAGGTTGACCTTCAGCTTGATGACTTTGCTCATCGCACGGTGAACTGTGTGCTGTCCACAGAGAGCAATTGGCGGTGCACATACTATGGTTCTGACTTCACCGTCAACATCTTTGCTGCGAAAGAACTTCCTTACCCTGCTATCGTGTGCATGGCTTTCACAAAGGAGAAGAGCGAAGAGGACTTCCGGCGAGACTTTGTTGAACTATTCGGCGTGAGTGGAGACTGTGTGGGCAAACCAACACTGGTGAACTGGGTTGAGAAATTCTACACGCCATATCGCCCACTCGATCTGGACGGTTTGTTTGCTACCTTGAATGCTGAGGCCGACACGTCTGTCTCCATGAAAAGAGGAAAGCCTATGGTTACGGCAGTAGCACGTGAAGATCAAAGACGAGTTTCAGGGACTCGGGGTAGGCGTCCAAAGAGTGGCGTGAGAGGATACGGTAACAGCAGCAGCAGCAGCAGCGGCGGCGGCGGCGGCGGCGGTGGTGTTAACAAGGCCAGTGCTGCTCCTCGTACGGCCAATAAGATCCACTCCTATGACGCAGACGCTGCCAACTACCCAGAGGACACGTGCTTCACTGTGAAAAACAACAGCAACGACAGCGACGGCATCAACATTGAGCGCGATGGGGGAGGAGATGCTGCTGCTGCTGGGACCTACGGGCAAAAGCCAGCCCTGTCGATGGATCAGCAATCGTTCTGTGCGCTTGTGGTGCACCCTTTCCCACTTGATTTCAAGCTTGCCATCGAAATATTTACATCAGGAACGCTCAATGTGGCAGGGATCCCGAGCCAAGAGTGTTTCGAGCGAGTGCAAGAGTACATTACGACGCGGTTGGCGCCGATGATGGCTCAGCACGCACTCTGTGATACGAGAGACGCCGAAAAAGGTGGTGACGAGTACGACAGCGACTCTCTCTTTTTTTTTTAAGACCGTCTTTTTATAAGAGCAGGAGCAAATTATTACGGAGATTTGACAGACCCGAAAATCCGTACTTGCGTTTCGCAGACCGCGGCGAGGACGCCTGGCTTCGGCTCGGCCGGGAGAGCGCGAATCTGGTCTTTTTGAGCCACGAAACTTCGTAGACGAAAAGTTATCGCGTGCGCGGGCCGCGTGGGGGTTTGACACTAGGCGCTAGTAAGGGTCGGATAGTGGGAGGTCGCAATGGGGGACAGGTGCAAGTGCCATGTGTCTCTTTGCGGAGAATGCAACCTGTGCTCACGCTGTCAGTGTGAGTGCACGCACAACAAGCTAACCACCGCCCAGCGAGTTGCTCGGACCCGTGGTCGCCCTCGGAAAGAGCAAAGACCGTCGCGTGAGGAGAAAACGAAGAGTGCCAAGCGTCTGCGTTCCCTAGCTCGAGACACCGCTAAGGTTTCTTTGTCCCAAGGCGCTCGGCAAACGAAAAGAAAGATGACCGTGTCCGGGTCGCAAAATGTGCAGACCAATCAGCAGCAGGACCACGTTGAAGAAGAATTTGACGACAGTGGCAATGCTGCGCAAGACGCAATGCCTGACTTATTCAACTTCGACATTGACGGACCCCTGCACGCGCCAGACCCTGCGCAGTACACAGCTGGCATACCAAATCAAGGACCAGAAGGTGAGATCCCGCTGCCGCCTTTTTCGAACGATGCACCATCAAGTGCTTTTCGCTCAAGTAAAGACTGCTTCGAGGGATGCATTAACTCTAGAACAAGTCTGCGCGACTTGAAGGTGCTTTTTGATTTGACGGAAGGGGCTGTGAGCAACTTTCCATCTCAAGAAAGTCGTGACAATTCGAACCCTGGGAGTATGACAAAGAAGCACAGATCTTCGATGGCACAGGCGATGCTTCAAGCTACACGTGCCATCGCATCTGCCCTGTATCCAGGGATCCCTGAGTTCTTGATTCGAGAGCTTGCTAAGCGCATCGATGACAAGAGAACCTGCAATTGCGACAATTTTGTCGCTTCTTGCCAAGCAGTAATAGACAGTTCGCGACGTGGCTCCATCGAGTCTCGTACGAGTCGCGCGATATTGGCAAACAGCTTGCCCCGCAAGGTCCTTGGAGACATGCGAGCAGCCGGTCAAATAGGGATGGGCAGCGTGACGTGGCAGCGCGCACGTCGTGACTACGCGGACCTGTTCGAGTTTGGCGTGCTCACAGACCCCACCTTTCGTCGGCGCAAATTCAATACTTCGGATGCTGACTTTGCGCTGCGTTTTGCTCTCGCCCCAAGGCACGTCGGGTTTCTATCTTGGGGCAGCCGTCGCGTTCGCCTCACCAAGCGCGAGGCTTGGACACTTCCTCGAGTCGTTTTGCAGGTTGATAAAGCGATTCTCATTCGCCGGTATAGAGAAGCTTGCGACAAGTCTGGCCGCAAGGCATTTTCAGACAGCATCATGTACGATATCCTCAACACCATCATCAGCTCAAATCAGAAGCTTCTAACATCTGTCGACAATGTTGTTGGAACACTCCTGAACGAGACCACACGAAATCTCCATCGCCTTGTGGCGAGGTTTGCACGCACAGAGATAGAGCGTACATGCTTCGATGGGTACATCGACCACGCTCGAAACTTTTTGAAGGTAAAAGCTTTTGATCACATGCGCAAAGCTGATGGCTGCTGCGACACCCATAACATTTGCTATGCTCTTGCTCCACCAGACGGTCCAAGCGTCCGGGCGAGTGGTGGCGAGGAGTATTCCCCTTCCTGCGGCGCGTGCAAGTTTCCGTATTGGGTCTTAGCACAGCTAAGGAGCCTCGTTCAAAGAAACACAGACATGATTGGCGAGGAGGACAAGTTAGATGCGCTGCAATATATTTCTGATGTCGAAACCAAGTGGTTCTTATACCACGGTCGAGCCGCTCGGTGTGTTGCTCAAGAGGATGCCATTGACACACACCTGCAAGGAATGAGCACACGGTGCGTTCAAAACTGCGGATCCAGTGAGGCGCTCATAATCGAAGATTGGAAGATGAAGGTCCTTGCGATGTACGCGAAAGAGACTACGCTAGGACACTATTCCAAGCGAGGCATGAGCCTGCACGGGGCTCTTGTCGTCTTCTTTGACTGGGACCCTGTCTCGCAGACAGCAGTTCGGAAAAACGTCTATCTCGACTCGATCGTCTTGCGAGGGAACCAGCAAGGAACCGACGAGGTTCTCGCAATCAACGAAGCTATCTTTTATGAACTCTCGCAACATCCCCATCTCAAGCACATCAAGGAAGTGTCGATTCAGTCTGACAACGCAGGGTGCTATCGAAGCTTACTTTTTCTTCTCGGCGTGGGCCTTCTGAATGGCGTCTGCGGAATCACTGTGAAACGAATGATCAAGTCTCCGGTGCAGCGCGGCAAGAGCTTGCTTGATGCGCATTTTGGTCAGGTTTCAGCAAAGTTTACTTCATTCTGCCGCCAGGGAAACGACATCGCGACGCCTGACGCAATTTTCGAGGCATTGAAAGCAGATGGAGGCATTCCAAATACAATTACCCATCTTGTTGATTTCAATCGAGAAGCTGGTACTTGGGCACATGACCTGCGCTCTCTCGCTGATAGGAAGGATGTGCGCGCGATGCTAATGCCTTCGGGAAGGGTCATGGACGCGTTCTTCTCTGATGTGCAATTGGACTTTGAATCGCCAACGAACGCTGCAATGACTGTCGAAACTTTCGAGTACTCTGGACATGCAAGTTCTAAGGTCCGTATCGACCTGTCGCAGAAGACTTGCCGTCACCTGGAACGCTCAGTCTCGACACCGTCATCGCCAACAGAAGCTGCCGACGAGGTCGATTCTGTCGAGATCGAGGATGAGCATGAGACAGACGATGAAGAAGCAAGTCAGCATTCTGAACAAGCTCCTGGTGTGGTGACCGATGATATTTTGTTCGAGGGACCGCTTTGGGGAGTACACTTGCTAAGTGTGTTTCGTTGTGGGACAGTTCTTGGTCCTCGTCGACCTGGGCGTCATGCTTCACCGAGCGGTGCAACAAACGAAGGCTCTGACAGCTTGTCAGACCAACATCGATCCCAGCAGCAAGCACAGCAGCAACGATCGGCAAACTTTGTCGATTCCGAGCGGCAAGATGTCGTTGCATACGCAGTTCGTCGCATGGTGGAGTTGATGGGCCAGAGTGGGGACTTGCTTATGCGAGCCACGACCTCGACTGGTATCGACTTGCGTGATGATGCCCACAATGACGAGGATACAATTGAGCAAGCATGCGAGACGATCGGCGTGGACAACGCAGCGCCAATAGCAAGCAATGACTCGCAAGCGATGATCAGCCTGCGAGACGGGAGAAGCGATATGCCAGAATATGCGCTCGCGGAACACCATGTTCTTCCAGCGAAACCTCAAGGTTGGGCGCGGCGGCCTCATCACGGCTCGACTTACGGTAACGACTACATGGGCCCTTACAGGGAGCGAGTCGAAGAGCTTTTTGAATTAGGCGTCGAG
The DNA here is from genome assembly GCA_003116975.1 of Aurantiochytrium sp. KH105. Taxonomy (NCBI): domain Eukaryota; class Bigyra; order Thraustochytrida; family Thraustochytriidae; genus Aurantiochytrium; species Aurantiochytrium sp. KH105. The sequence continues at coordinate 41,968 of BGKB01000282.1, read as the reverse complement.
AACTCGTCGCACAAGATGGGGCCAGGTGCGATGCGCGCGCATCTCGAGAAGGAGTTCCCAGGACGATTGTGTCTTCCTTCTGAGGAACGCATCAAGTTGCTCATCGGGCAGCTTAGCACTCAACAGAAGGCTCGAGAGCAAGCTGAAAGAATGGCAAGAGCAGCAGAGCTTGCACCGAAGGACGCAGCAGCTGCAGCAGTTATGCAGTCTGGGTCATCAGGAAGGGGGCGAAAAGGCATGGAAGCCAAATTTGCCAACGAGATTCAACTTCTTACGGTCACGAACCCAAGCAAGACACCCAAGCAAATCATGAAGACCTTTCTTGATCAACACGTTGGGCCCAAGCCAGCTAGCTTTCCTACAGAGACCCAGATCAAGGCAAAGATTGCCAACGTGAAGACCAAATATCGCAAAATGCAAGCAAAACCGACCAACAACGATATCTAACAGCAAGTTTGTCTTCTCCACGCATTTCCTTGCCTGTGCCTGCCATCTAGCCCAGCTGCGCGGCAGTCTCCTCCCCGAACACGGTCGCAAAGCCCGCGCAAAGTCGCCCTTTCGCGCAGTTCTGCGCTGGTCCATCGTCGATGATTAGACGCATGAGGTGAAAAAAGGGGGGTGACACAACTTTACAACGAAGGCTTGCACGGCCGTGCCGCCGGGTGTTCTGGGCAGCCAGGCGGCGGCGGAGCGAGCCTGCGCGGCGGCGAGGCGATTGGCTGAAGTGCGGAATATCGCGAGTGCCAAATCTCCGTACACCAATATGGGAAATCGTCTCCTGGTCTTACGTGGAGACGGTCTTAAGATTGATAAAGTAAACAAACAAACGAGCAAACACTGGCCTTGACTATCAGAAGATCATAAATGCATGAGGAGTGCAACAGCCGCATCGTGGTGGGTGTCCGTGTACACATCATGAATCATCCACCTGCGAGTCGTAATCGCTTCATCTATGTAAAACTGTAAAAGAGGACGAAGCTCGCAGACCAAGCACCAAAGCCGGAACACTTGGCGCGCCCAGGCAGCAGGCGCGTGCGCGTGCGCGTGCAAGGGAGGGGTGGGCAGTGATACGGGCGCAGAGAGCCCAGCGGGCGACGCAGTTCCGCGCAGGGCGAGAGGCGCAGCCGTGCTTCAAGAGAAGGAAAAAAGGCCGCAGCGGTGATCGCGATCTTGGCAACACGCACTCACACTCTCCTTTCGTCCCGTGCAGCGAGCGAGGCTCGTCGGAGCGCGGTCGCGAAGGTGGACGCGAGCAGCGGGCGAGAAGAGGGAGAACGCGCGAGAGAAAAAACCCAAGGCACGATGATGTTCAACGGCATGAACTTCGGGAACTTTGGGGCACCACAGGGCCCGTTCCAGGAGACGTACAGGTGCCTGCCGATCTCGTTTAGCGACAAGGAAGACAAGGAGAATGGCGACAAGATTATCCTGCCAACGTCTGCATTTGAAACGCTTGCACGCATGACGATCACGTACCCGATGCAGTTCGAGCTGCGAAACGACGAGTACTGCGACATTTCCGAAGGCGACGAAACAAGGATTCCACGCACGCATGTGGGCGTGCTCGAGTTCACGGCGCCCGAGGGCCGTTGCTACGTGCCGTACTGGATCATGCAGAACCTGTTTGTGCAAGAGGGGGGCTATCTGACGGTGAAGAATGTGACGCTGCCGCTTGCGCAATTTATCAAGTTTCGACCACAGTCCGTTGACTTTCTGGACATTTCGAACCCGAAGGCGGTGCTCGAGAGCACGCTGCGCAACTTTTCGTGCGTCACCAAGGAAGACACAATCTGCTTGCCGTACAATGGCAAAAAGTACTATCTGGATGTTGTGGATGTCAAACCCAAGGATGCCTGCTCGATTGTGGAGGCGGACGTCAAGGTTGATTTTGAGGCACCCCCGGGCTACCAGGAACCCGGCGCAGCAGCATCGCAAGCGACAGCAGAAGCTGCCTTGGCTGCCGCAGCAGCCGCTGCTGCATCGGGGGCTGGGGCCGAGGGTGTCAAGGCCGGAGATGCGAGCGCGGCTTCTGAAAAGGAAGGCGCGGGCTCGTCCACGAGCGTCTCGAGCGAGAGGTCATCCGATTTTCTCGCACAGCTTGCACGCGCAAGAGAGCTTCGCATGAAAGAGCTGGATGCGCAGAAATCCTCGTACGTAGCATTTTCAGGTACGGGACAGCGTGTTGACGGCAAGCGGAAACCGGCGCCCCAGCAAGAAAACGGAGATGCCAAGTCTGGAACGAGCACGAGTGCGAGCGGTCCGGTTGCGCAGCCTTTGGCGTCCGTGCGAAAGGGCAAGTGGAAGTCCAAGAACAAGGGATCATCTTTCCAGGGCCAGGGAAGGTCTTTGGCGGATTAGGAAAGGCAAGGACTACTGCATGGATGCGATGAGTGGTCGAGTGCCAGAAAGAAAGGACAAGAGAAGAGTTTGCGGATTCTGGCCTGTTCAGGTGTCTTTTCTCATTTTACTTTTACTCGTTTCCTGGCAGCTCGTTGTTTCATTCAGACTTTTCAATTAGCTTTGGCGTTAGATTGTAAATCAAAAGAAAGAAGGAGAAATTGAAGCGCTTCTCCACGACGTTTTTTGATTTTGAAAAGGTTGCGTTGTTTACTTGGAAAGCAGAGAGAAAAAAAAAAGGAGTTCAGCAATTATGAATTTACAAAGCTGCAGTACCGCCGGCGGGCGGAAACTGTCATTTTTTTTATGTTCTCGTGTGGAAGTGGTTAAAAAAGAAAGCTGCTATACAGAAGAGGGGTGGGTTTGTGGGGGAGTGAGTGTTGTTATCTACAGAATGACGCGAGACGCAAGCCAGAAGCTAGGTACAGGAGAGACTACAGAGCCGCATATCCACGTCTGCTTCCCGCGTCCGCCGCTAAAGGCGACGCAGAGGACAAAGAGTGGGCTGGCTGCTACCTAGGTCTCTCACAACCTTAGATGGCATGTGTGCATGCACTTGCTTCTATTTTTTCACAAACAGGGCCTACACAGCCGAGTGATGAAAGGATGTCTGACCTTGCAAATTCGCGAGGCGGGGATTGGTCGAAGTCGCGAAGCGACCGCCACTAGCATAGGGCGGAACGCCCGTTGCACCGCCGTAGACGGCGTCAAAGTCAGGATTCTCGGCAAAACCAAGCTCCATGACCTTGCTGTCGCCTGCTCCTGGACCCTTTTTGCCATTCTTGGCCGCTGCAAACTTGTCCAATTTAAGTGCCTTGCGACGGCGGTAAAATGCAAAGGCCACAGCGGCAATGGACAGCACGGCAAAAGCACCGACGCCAGCAATGATGAAGATCATCATGTTGTTTGACTCTGAATCCGACTCGGTATCGTCATCATCATCAGGGCCATTAAAACCGCCTCCCGTTGCAGAGGTACTGTAGGGATCCCTGTTGTCATCGCCAAAATCACGCGTCGGGTACGGCGTTGGAAATCGCGTCGGGTACTCCGTTTCCCCTGTGAAATGCGAGGGCGCTGGCGTGGATGATGCCACGACCGAGGAGCCACTGGATGGAGTCGGCGCCGACGTAGGGCTCGGGGTCACGACTTGTGCGCTACAATCTTGGGAAGTGGTGGAATATGTAAAGGTCATGGTATCTGCGCTCGCAGAAAAGTCGGAAAGAATATGGCCGGAGCACACACCATCTTCAATGAGGTAGTACGAATTGAGGGAGGGTGTCGAGGTGTCCGAAAGTGCGGCGCGGCCCTTGAACCACCAGTCGGCGGCTTCTCCAGTGTTTGTGTTCTTTTCGAGGTCGTAGTTGCCATCCGCCTGGATGACCGCGACCATGTAATGGTATGTGGGCCAATTGGCGTCACCCGGATAGGATACGAAGCTGTTGGAGGTGATCTTGGTGTCACAATGGTAGATGAGAAGCCCGCCCTGGAGGAGGGCGTCAAACCCCTTGGCCTGGCGGTTTTCAATGAGAATGTAGTCCTTTTGCTGGGAACCAGACGCATCATAGTAGTTGATCCTGTAGACGGAGTCGTCGCCACCATCCTGCGCGGCAGTGATCGAATAGGTGCCCTCGTCCGTGATGACAATCGGGTCAACGACGCCGAGCTGCACCTTTGTCCAGGCAGACATGCTTGGCGGGTAGCGCTGGGAGCCATCGATGCCCCATGCGTCAGACATGAGGCCATAGCGGCCAATGCCCTTGGAGGCGCTGGTCGTATCGTAGAGATCAGGAACACCGAAAAAGTGTGTCATTTCATGGGAGATGACACCGATGCGGGAGATGTCGTTACCGGAAGATCCCCAGCGACCCGGGTTTGCGGCGTACTTGGAAACCTTGACGTCATCATCCGAGTAATAGGACGGCGACAGACGCCACTTGTGGCTCCAAATACGCTGACTGCTGGAGCTGCCGCCAGTCTCCGCGCCGTGACCACTGTGGATGACGGTGAAAATGTCGACCTTGCCGTCATCGTCGAGGTCAAAGTCTTTGAAGACGATTCCGAGCGTGTTCTCCGCATAGGAGAGCGCCTCGGAAATGCCATCTCTGAATTGCGCGCTGCTACAGAGACCATTACAAGAAACACTTTCATCACCGGCGGCCTCGAGTTCGGTCATGTCGATATCGATCCACCCGATGATGGTGCTCGTGATTTTAATTTTGCTGTGGAAATTGTTTTCAAAAAAGTCGGAGACGGAGCCGGTGGGACAAATGTCCTCGTCAGCGCCGTCATTGTTGAAGAGAACGTCGTATTCTTCTGCAGTGGGGAGGTCGACGTTTTTGTGGTCACTGAAGCGGATGAGCAAGACCATGTTGTGCATTTCCGTGACGCTGGAAAGTGCGCGGCGGCGGTCGTCGTCGTTGTCAATGTCAGACATTTGTGCGAAGAGCGAGTCGTCATCGTCGTTGGCCCGTTCCTCTTCGCTAGGGACGGGGTTTGGCATCGGGGGTGGTTTGGACTCGTCGACCTCGTTTCCGGGCCGACCGGCGTCGTAGGATGCCGGTGTGCGCTGTGTGCAGTTGAGTCTCGTCTCGGAGCAGACCATGCCGAGCTCTTCATCCTCCTCGCCAAAGACGTAATAGACCTCTTCTGTTTCGTTGTTTCTTCGCTGGCACAGCGCAAACATGCCTCTGTACGTCCAGGTATGCGAGAAGGGGGTTCCGACCAGCTTCACGCACGCCGTCTCCCCGCACGAGCCCGGCAGCTCGTAGTCGAGGCACGCCCCCTGTGCCGGCATCGCCCGCGTCGGTGCCGCGAGTACTGCGAGGACTGTGGCCACGAGCGCCGCCATGGCGCATCTCCTCTTCTGCTGGGCCGCCGCCATGTTGCAAGCAAGCAAGCTAGCTAGCTAGATAGCTAGCCGCCTGTCTGCAGGCGCGGCCAAGCACGAGCTTGCGAGCGAGCGAGCGAGCGAAGCGCCGAGCAGCGCCTTCGTTCGTTCGTTCGTTCGTTCGTTCGTTCGTTCGTTCGTTCGTTCGCGATTTGCTTATGCTGTTTGTCTGTCTGAGTGGGTAGTGTCCTGGGTCCACCAAATGTAGATGGCGAAAAGGAACGCCGCGCGAGCGCGTGAATCTGAATAGAACGCGCAGTCCCGCTCCGCTCTGCGCTCTGCTGCGTTGCGATTCCCTGCGCTACCTTGCGCTGGAGATGCGGGGCAGCGCGTCCTCTTCGAAGCTTCGAAGCCAGCCAGCCAGCCAGCCAGCCACTAGCGAAAGGCAGCGAGCTGCTCTCGACTCCGAGCCTGCGGTGCGCGCGGTTGCCTCTTTGCCTCCCACGCGGCGCGGCGCTTGCCTTCTTGTTCTTCTTTCTTTCTTCCTTTCTTTCCTTCCCTTTGCATTCGATGAACGTGGCCGCGCGTGCGTCGAAGAAAGGAAAGGAAAGGAAAGCAGGAGGCCCGCCCGGCGCCTAGCACACGCCTAGCACCCGCCTAGCGCGCCGCGCGTGTGCACGCGCTACTTCTGACTCGTGCACAAGGACGAGCCCGCCGGACGCAGTGGCCGCAGCCGCTCGTTCGCCCGCTCCCGCATCGGCCCCGCGCGAGCCTGGCGGGAGCGGGAGCGCGAGGGCTTTTGGGCTGGAAGGGGGGTGAGGGACCGAGGAAGGGGGTGCATGAGAAGGAGGTAGGGCTGGCGCTCTTTTTTACTTTTTCTTCTTTTTTCCCTCTTCTTCCCCAAGGACTCGGAAGCCTTCCACTCTGTTCTGTTTCCAGACGCGCTTCCCCGAGACGCCGCGGCGTGGCGAGGCGGCCTGCAGCTGCAAAAACTCGACAGAGCTGCAGCTCGGCTCCTGCCTGCCACGGCAGGCTGCCACCCCATCGCAGACGGCCAGCCGCCAGCCGGCATGCCGCAGACGACCTGGCTGGCCCAACTTGAACCTGAAGAAGCCGGCTGTCTTCAAGTTATTGGGCCGGGTCGGTCCTCGCGCCCACGCTGAGTCGTGGTCGGTCCCTAGCCCCCCCTACCGCCTCCCCTAGCACACAGGCGCACACGCAGACCAGAGCATGACCTAACGCTCCTCGCTGCAGCTCGCTGCCGCGCAGAAGGAAGCCGGCCGAGGCTCCCTCCGTCGGCGAGAAGCTCGGCGCGCCTCGCCCGCTCTCTGGGGCGCGCATCAGCAGCAGCCACCATGGCCCGCGTCGCGATGATGTGCCTCGCCGCAGCTCGATCGCTCGCGGCCGCAGCCGCAGCTGCAGCGAGGCCCTCCGCAGGCGCTCGATTGGCGCCGCCGTCGGCCTCTCTCTGCCGGCGCAACCAACTTGAAAGAAGGAAAGGGCGGCCGGCCCAACCACCGGCCCAGCGTTTCCGGCGCCGCCACCTGGATTTCGAGGCCCGAGCACCGGGTTTTCTGGGCCAGACGGAGGGACGCTGCGGTATCGCGCGGCACGTCTTCGGCCTGCCGGCCGGTCGGCCAGCTGCAGCCTGCGCAGGGGCGGGGCGGAGGGGCTGTAGGCAGGCGGGCGGCGGGCGGGCAGGCAGGCCGGAGCGGCGCGAGGGGCCGAGCGAGAGCGCAGCGAGGCAGCGAGGAGGGCCTCTTGGGAGCCGACAAAATGAAAGATGAGAGCGAGGCGAGAGAACGGCAAAGAGAACGGGATCATCAGAGGTGAGCGTAGGGGCGATCCGGTGGGAGGTGCTAGGGTGCAGCTACAAGAACACGGTCGCGGCTTGCGGGCACGTGCACAGAACGCGCCTTGCTGCCTAGAGAAATCGAGTGCGGCGGATTGGAACGGAACCGCGCAAGAACATGGGCGGGGCAGGGGGACACGATGGCAGAGTCGGTGGAAAGAGCGTCCGAAGCGCTAAAAAAGAAAAAGGATAAAAAAAAAAGGAGAAAAGGACGATGCCTGCCGCACCGACGACAGCGACAGCGGCCTCGTTCTGCGCATGGCCAACCCGCAGCCGCACCGTGACGTGACGAGCTGAGCTATTCAGTGGCGTCGCGACGAATGCTGTGTCTGTAGCACGTGCTGGTATGCATAGCTGGCTAACAGTAAGGACGGAGCGGAGGCGTGGAAGGTATCTGAGATGGAAAGTCTTGGCTTTTTGGCCCGATTCGACCTCCGAAAAAGGGTTGTTCGGCTGGGCACGTGCCATTCGCAGGTGCACGTGGCATCACCGGCGCGCGTGTCGCGCTGCTACGACCAATGCAGCTGCAGATCGTGTCGAGGATGGCATGCCGCAGAGACGGGCGGCTGCGGAGAGCACGACAGGGCTGGCTGCCGGCGGCAGCGGCTGATAACTATGCGCGAGAGTTTGCGGCAGCCAGGGCACGCGCCCTCGTGCCGGCTTGGACCGTCGGGGATAGACAAGTCTGTTTGCGCCTGCGTGCTGCCTCCGACCGATGAGTCCTCCCTCGCTGCCGCAGCGACACTGCGACAGCGACAGCGACGCAAGGTAGGACGCTGGCGCATGCACACAGACGCTCTTTGATCGACATCGGCCAGAGCCTGGCTCAGGTGATGGCATGTGCAAGGCTGGCTGTCTCCTGTCGCTGTCTCTCGCCAGTGGTCCATCGCTGGCAAATTGGCAGGACATTTCAGACTCCCCTCGCACTGGCGGCAGCGGCAGCGGGCTGCGGGCTGCGACTGGCACGTGGCTGATCCATGAGAGAGTGGACAAGGAGAGCACAAGGAGTTCGCAGCAGCTGCAACTGGCTGCAGCCACAAGCCATGGCAGCCGCCGACTCTCTGGGCAGGTGTATTTTGCTGGTCACAGCCACCGCCAATCGACACGCCGCCATGATGACGATCATAATTTCTCAAGATTGACCAAACCTTTGGAAACGGATGTGCAGCGCAAAAATGAATGAATAGTAGTATCCGCCAACAGCAGTGCAGATAGTAGCTCGAGGTGCGATGTAAAGAAAAATGTGAGCTAGCTAGCGCAAGCTCTTGCGACGAGCGATGAGGGCCACAAGCGCGATGAGCAAGACGCCAAGCTGGCGAGGCGAGGCACCCGTAGACTTGGTCAACGAGCGCATGAGGCCAGAGGGAAGCGTGAATGCCAAGATAAAGAGACCGCCATTGGCGAGAATGCGCAACCATCCGAGCAAGGTAACCTTTTCGATCTGGGCCGCCTTCTCATCGGGACGGACCGGGTCCCATTCCGTAACGCCTTCGCGCGAGAGCGCGCGATAGACCGAGTAAATACCGTGTGGGCTGATACGGGCCATCTTGTCCCAGAGAATGGCGTCGTAGCCAACAATAATGCGCGTCTGGTCGTTCGCGACACCGTCAAGGATCCAGGCCGCCGCCTCCGAAGCTGGCATGCCAGGGATCTTGTCGAAATCGCTCGCGACCCGAGTGTCCTTGCCTGAGGCGTCCTTGCCATATTCCGAGTTCCGTACAATGTTGGTCCGAATGAAACCTGGATGCACGCACGCTACCTTGACGTGCGGGGCCTTGGCGTACGTCTCTGTGAGAAGCGCTTCCGTGAGACCACGCACCGCAAACTTGGACACCGTGTAGCAGCCCTGCTCTGGCCACGTCCAGTAGCTATTTACCGAGCACGTGACAACCACGTACCCCTTGTCTTGGCGCACAATGTGCGGCAGGAAAACGCGAATCGAGTGCAGCACACCAAAGTAATCCACGTCAAAGCAATTGTCCCATTCGCGCTCCTTTTTGGCAATGTGCTCCTCCGAGGCGTCGTCGCCGTGGATGAGCGGGCCATGCGCGAATATTCCAGCGTTGGCGAATAAAAGGTTGATCCTGTTCTCGTTCTCCGCAAGAATCTCTTTGGCGAAGCGTTGCAGGGCTGCACGGTCCGTCACGTCCACCTTGCGTCCCATGACCCGTACGCCCTGCGACTTTGCTGCATTGGCGCGCTCAATGGTTTCTTCAATGCTCGCCTCCGACACGTCGCAAAAGGCTACATGGCACCCGGCCTCGGCCAGCTGCACGACCATCTCCTGGCCCATCCCGGACCCGCTCCCGTGATCACCGCGACGAGACCCTCGACCTTCATGGCGGCAGCTGTTGATCCCCTTGACCTTCTCTCGTCTCGTCTTGGCTACCTTTTTACCTTTTTACTTTTCCCCCCTCTCGTACAATAAGTCGCTCTTGCTATCGTCGTCGTCGTCGTCGTCGTCGTTGTCGTTGGGGTCGTTGGGGTCGTTGAGACGAGAAGCTCCGAACCTTGGTCTGACAGTGAGTTTGCGGGCAACTTGATAGATTCTTCGCTTTTGCGGGTTTGCTGATCCAGCCAGACCTGCTGCTGCTTCTCCCTTTTGCTGCTTTCACGAACGAACCCCGGCAGTGTTGCCAGCTACTCATCCGACAAAGTGGGTCCCGCAATGGGTATCCTGCACCCGCCGCGACCCCAGGGCGGCGGACTGGACGCGACGGGGCGGGCATCTATCTTCATTCGCGGAGGAACGGCCGCGACGTGGTTTTCGCCAGGAAGGCCTAGGCGCGCCGCAGCGGGCGGCAGAACGGCAGCGTCCTGGCTGCGTCGAGGAGCCGCCGCTCAAGGTCCAGGTCGAGCTCACAAACTCCGCTCTCTTCGTTGACGCATTGCCTGCCTGCCAGCTATAGGCCGACTAGTGATCCAGGTCTACTGGAAGAGAAGATGCTGCAGTTTTTACTCACGAAGATACACGCGGCCAGGTGGGCGGCCGTGGAGCGAAATGCGAAAGCTAGCGAGGGTAGGGGACGCCAGCACCATGGCATCCAACAGGTCATGGCAATGTGGCCGGTCAAAGGCGCGAACCCCTCGCCAACTGTGACAATTGGGACTGCCAGATGATGAAAGAATGAGATAATCTTTAGGAAGCGCAAACATTGGCGGGGCAAAGAGGCCTCAGGCTGGCTACAATTGGTGAGTGAATAGTTGTGGACTTGCTTACTTGGTATGTATCTAGTGTAAAAGCGACAAAGAAGAACGAAATGCATCATATCAAATCAAATACGGGAGCGCGAGGAGCGCTGGAGCTTGACGAGCGCGAGAATGGCAGAAAGGGTAAGAACCTGCGATGCCGAAGCGCCCGTAAGCTGGCGAATCAAGTTCATGGCCGTGGCGGGAGCGCTAAAGATAAGGAAAAAGAGGCCACCGTCCTTGAGGAAGCGCAACCAGCCGAGCAAGGAAACCTTCTTGGCCTGGACAATGTTCTCAGAAGCACGAGTCGGGTCCCACTGGGCAATGCCCTCCCGGCCGAGAGCGCCAAAGACCTTGTACCCGCCGTGGGGACTGAGACGGTTCATCTTGTCCCAAAGCACAGCGTCATAGCCGACGAGAATACGCGTGTGGTCACGAGCGACGCCGTCGAGGATCCACTCGGCGGCCTCCGCAGACGAGAGACCCGCAATTTTGTCAAAGTCGCCAGTAATGTCTGAAGTCTTGCCCTCCTTGTTCTTGGCAAAGGTCGAATTGCGCACGATGTTCGTACGTACGCCACCAGGGTGCACGCACGCCACTTGGACGTGCGGGGCCTTGGCGTACGTTTCAACGAGGAGAGACTCGGTCAAGCCGCGAACGCCAAACTTGGCGGCCGTGTAGCAGCTGTGCTCGGGCCACGTCCAAAAGCCATTCACAGAGCTCGTCACCACAACGTAGCCCTTGTCTTGACGCACAATATGCGGGAGAAACGCGCGGAGTGTGTACAGCACGCCAAAAAAGTCGATCTCGAAGCAACGGTCCCACTCGCGCTCCTTGCTGGCAATCTGCTCGGCCGTCGCGTTGGCGTCGTGAATGAGCGGGCCGTGCGAGGCGATACCTGCATTGGCAAACAACAAGTGGAGCTTGTCGTTGTTCTTGGACACGACCTCCTCTGCGAAGCGCTGGAGGCCTTCCCGGTCCGTCACGTCGACCTTGCCGCCCATGACGCGAATTCCTTTGCGCGCCGTGGCCTGGGCGAGCTTGACAGTCTCGTCAATGCCGGCTTGCGAGACGTCGCAGAACGCGACGTGGCAGCCAGCCTTGGCCAGCTGCACCACGAGGTCCCGGCCCATGCCGGACCCGCCGCCCGTCACCATCGCTACAAGACCTTCGACCTTCATGCTTGCGAGTCTTTGCTCTAGATCCCCAATCAATTAACAACACACCAACTCAATACGACTCTTCCTCTGCGTGCTCTTCCGGTCCAGGTCCTGCTCCGGGTCGTTCTGGTTTTGCTACGCTCGCCCCCGAATTGCGCGCTCCGCCTCCCTGGCATACATACAGACTGCTGGCCAGGCGGGCTCGCAGGCAGGCAGGCAGGCGCCTTCCTGCGCATTCGAGACGGGGCTGCTCCAGGGCGCCCTCGCCGCGCTCGCGCGCACTTTCGCAAGCCGAAGGTGCCCTCGCCCTCGTTCGCGCCAGGCTACGCCTTCATGCGCTCGCGCTGCCCTGCCCTGCTCTGCACTTACTATACTACACTGTTTGCCGCGTGCCGCTCCATCCTACCTTCAGCTCCTACTGCCTAGTAGAGCGACGGTATTGGCGCACACCGCTGGGACGCAGTCCCCGCGCGCACCCCCTTCCTTCCCCTAAACTGTCGATCTCTCGCTCGCCGTGAATACGAAGAGCTACGCAGCGGTGCGTTACAGCTGGCAGGCAAGCGGTATATATCAGCTTCTTACTGTATGCAGTGCTACATCACAGCTGGCAGGCAAGCGGTATGGCTTTTCAACTTCTTACTGTATATTTATCTTTTGTCCGGGCCTTTCAGGGTTTAGCTCTTACCTTAGGCTGTAAGGTGCAGAGACATGCGCGGAAGCTTCGCAAAGGCAGCGTCAAGACGCGTAGCGTGCTGATAAAAGGCGTCAAATAAAACGCTTTGCAAGTCCGCGGGATGATACACGTCAAACTCACCGTCATCATCAACTTCTTCATCACTGAACCGGATCAGCTTGGAATGAGGTCGCGCACTTGACCCTTCCGTGTCCAAAATCGTTGGATGCGCTGCCAGCGCCGAAGCAGCAACGCTGTCGCTCGCCACCAGCACGGCGGCGTAGATGTGCTCGGCGAGCTTTTCCTTTGCACCCTCGACCGTCCTGACGAGATCGACTTGATAGTCTGCGAAGAGCTCATCTTTGATGGCCTTCTCAAGGCAAGTATCCTTTACGACCACCAAGATCCGTCGCAGGCTCGTTGCGATCCAGTCAAAGCCGATCTCATCACATTGAACCGCCTCGCCGGGATAGTACCCCTCCAGCTCTTCAAAAAGACGCTTGCGATTCGTCACAAAGTAAGGTTCCACTGTACATGCGACAAAGTCCTTCTCCTGGAACGACATCTCCGATCTCTCCTCGCGCAGCTTGGCGAAGCCTATCCAGCTGAACGACAAGATCTTGAACACGTGGTATGCCGGCACAGAATTGGCCGCGAAGCCGTCGAAAATGTGCGAGAACGCTTGCGTCCAGTGGAAGACAGCTTTCGCGACGTTGCCCCTCCAGTACCAGCTTTGGCCGCGGCACTTTGAGGTGAGGTTCAGTCGCGGGTCGCAAGGGCCGTAAAGGTCGACCTGCACGCCTATGGCTCTCTCGAAGTCCTCCTCCACCACGGATGCTGGCTTGCCGCTCAGATCGCTCAGCTTTGCTCGGTGGACGTACAAGGCCCCCAGGTCAGCCTGGAGTGCTTCATCACGTTCCATTGTCGAAATTGCCGCATCGAGCATCTTGGTCGCCTTTTCGATGTCTGCTGCCTTGTCTCGAGCCGAGAAACTGGTAATCGTCATATGACAGTTGACGAGCGTACGGGCCAAAACGTACTGGGCTCGAGCACAGAGAGGGTCCCCACATGCTTCAAGAATAGCAATGGCCGCATCGCAGCAGAGCTCTGCGCAGGCCACGGCCCTGTCGCCGCTAAATGTGTCGCAATACAGACGACCCATGGAAAAGAGCGCACGCCCCAATACGTTTTTCAGATCGGCACAGCGCGCGAGAGAGGGTTTCGGGGTACCGTACAGCTCTTTGCTGACCTTTTTAGAGATGCGCTTAAGCATGCTGATCCCTTCTGCGAGCCTCCCTTGGATAGTGAATGCCGGGGCGAGTGCGACAAATGCATTGGTCGCGTCGACAACATCCAGGCTTCTTTCGATAAAGTTTAACTGCGGTGTGAGGTTTCCAGGGCCTCTGTGCTGTCTGATGAGATCTTTGGTGGGCTTGAGAATGACTTCTATGATTGCCAAACGCGTCTTCAAGTAGATCTGCGCACTGTAGTTGTTTGAGGCTTCTAGGCTCTTGCCTTGATCTACTAGTGCGTGACTAAGCTTGTCGAATTCAGCCTGGCCGTCTCGATGGTCGTCCTCGGGTGCTTCGTCTTGTTCTGAATGCATGACGTTGTTGCTGAACGCGATTAGGTCCTCTTGGATGGCCTTTGGCATGACGGCACGCAGGGTCCGGCCTTCATCGACAGCAACGGCGATTTCAGCGCGGCACGACTCGCGAGAGACCACAGAAGGGTTTTGCCAGTCATCGATGACCATGGCGAAACTCTGTGTTGATCGAATGGCAACAAACGAGTCCACACGCGTACTTTCGTTCTGGCCTCTTGGCCTTGCGTTGCTCACGAGGTCGATCCACCAGTAAACGCGAGGCTGCGAATTGTCGGCCAGACTATCGATGACCGTCTGGAAGGGCCGATCGGGGTGGTAGCAGACAAAGTGCGTCGCTTTGTCAAACCAAGGGTTTGTGTCCTTCTCCGCCGAATCTTCGGCCAACCCAAACAGCACATCTCGCATGGCAGCACCATGCTCCGAGCCTAGGAAGCTCTCCAGGCCGGCAAAGCCTCCTTCTTCGTCATCGACCCCGCGATCCATCTTTTCGGCAAGCAAGTCTGCTACTTGAAAGGCATCGAGTTTATCGAGTGTGTTGGAGGCAATGAAGCGGCCCAAGAGTTTGACGAATGCCGAGCTGACGCCTCGCACACGAGGCTTGGCATGAGGTTCGTCCGCAGATGCAAACGGGGCCATTGGCGGCTGAGCAAGGGTCTCGCGAGGAGTTTGCGTCATGTCCCTGTCCGTGCGCTGTGTCTTGTTCGGCTGTGGCGAGGCCTCTGGTTCAGGTGACAGTGGACGTTTTGGGCCGGGGCCTTGGTTGTTTGCTTCGTCTCTGGGGCGGTGCAACATATTCTTGAGCCAGACTCTGTATTCCTCGGGCAATTTCGCATCAAAATTCTTCTCTGGATTCACGAAAAGAATTGCAGCGGTCCATTTTGCAAAGTCTGTGACGAGGAGCCCCCCTCGAGAGTTGCGGCAAAGGAGACACCCGATTTTACGGAGGCTCCAAGTAAACCCTTTTCGCCGTTTCACAAAGTCCAGAAATATATGAGGCGAGATGCTGGCGGGGTCCTGGCCGACAAAGTCTCCGAGAAGGGCACTCACGATGCCAAAAGTATTCCCTGTTTCGTGAAATTTGTCTCTCGGACTCGGAAGATTCTTTGCGAAGGCATCTAAAGAGAACAGAGCAAGCCATTTCGAGAGCATCGTCTCTCTTTCGCTCGGACTGGCCATAGCGAGCTCACCTTGATGCTTAATACCTCGCTGAGAAAACCTGAACTTTTTTCCTCCTGCTTCTTGTACGGGGAGCGGGTTTTCGGTGACCGTAAGGAGCCTTTCAAACCTTGCCTTGAGCGATTTGGCGTCAGTGTTGGAGTTGGTCAGGAACCTTAGGACATGCGGCTGCAGGTATGGTATGATGCGGAGATCTTGGATGTTCTCGGAGTCGAGTTCATCTGCGTGATTATAAGTTTCCAACACTTTTTCAACCAGCTTTTGGAGCTTATAGAGATCATAAAAGCGATTTTTCTGCTTTTTGACGTTTCTTGGGTTTTGGATGATGTTTGTGATAATTTGTTCATACTTGCGAAGGTTTTTGATAAAGCGCGCGTCATTTTCCACATGACTCCAGAAAAAATCTCCGGCGTCATCTTCGATGTGACCACCCCCGGCTCCGACGGCCTGCTTGTTATCAAAAGCCCTTAGCCGAGCTGCAACATCCTTTTTCTCTGCCTCCACATATGCGTTGAACTCCTCTGACAGCGAATCAGAGCGATGAAGATTCTCCGGCTGCGGCTCATGAACGTTTAAGTCAGCAAGCTCCTCCTCGTCTCCAAGGTCTTCGCCACCGCGCAAGTTCTCCATGTTGTCAACAGTCAGTGCAGCGCTGGCGGCGCCGGCCCCGCTCCAAGACCGTGTCTCTGCGGAGATTTGGGTTTGCTCGGCCGGGCTCGGGCGTGAACTTTGTTTGCTTCCGTCCCTCGCTCGGCCACGGCCAAAGCGTGTCACCCAAAGCGTGTCAGCTCGCGCTGGATTGAGCCTCGCGGACCTTTGGCGGTCCGTCAACTACGCTGCCGTCTCTGCGCGAGACTTCTGTTGGGGGTCTGCGGGCACGGCAGAGCGTGCTTCGCGCTGTCAACATGTAGTAGGCCTACGTCGCAATGACTGACTGTGAATGTCCGTTAAGCTGAGAGGCAACTAGGCCTGGGCATTCTTGACCGAAAGTCGTCTGCGGCGGCTGGCGAATGACGGTCGAAGTTATGTGTCAAGAGTATGACGCACACCCGACCGGGATCGTGGACGAAAGCGATCGAAGCAAGAGACTGCTGAGCTGTCGGCGGTCGCTATTCTCGCGAAGCATGGCTGCGCAATCGGCCAAGGCTGTCCTTTTTCGCGGGGAGGGTGGCCAGCTCGGCAGCTTGGATGATCCTGAGGCGCGTAGGACGACAATGCTACAATGCAGTCCCTGCGCACACCACCCCCTTCCTACTTCTTTCCCTTAAATTAACTTTTCTTTCCTATAAAAAGTCGCCAAACTCTGGCTCGGCGTGAGAACGACGGACAACTACGCAGCGCTACATCACAGCTGGCTGGCAGGCAAGCGGTATGGCTTATCAACTTCTTATTGTATAAATTTTTATTTTGTCCGGCGACCTTTCTTCAGGGTTTAGCTCTTCCCTTAGGCTGTAAGGTGCGAAGACATGCGCGGAAGCTTCGCAAAGGCAACGGCAAGACGCGCAGTGGGCTCAAAAAAGGCGTCCGATAAAACGCTTTGCAAGTCCGCGGGACGATGCACGTCAAACTCACCGTCATCATCAAGTTTTTTATCGCTGAATCGGATCAGTTTGGAATGAGGTCGCGTACTCGACACTTCCGTGCTCGAAATCGTTCGGTGTGCTGCCAGCGCCGAAGCAGCAACGCTGTCGCTCGCCACCAGCACGGCGGTGTAGATGTGCTCGGCGAGCTTTTCCTTTGCACCCTCGACCGTTGTGACGAGATCGACTTGATAGTCTGCGAAGAGCTCATCTTTGATGGCCGCATCAAGGCGTGCATCCTCTTCGACCACCAAGATCCGTCGCAGGCTCGTTGCGATCCAGTCAAAGCCGATCTCGTCGCATTGAACCGCCTCGCCGGGGTAGTACCCCTCCAGCTCCTTAAAAAGATGTTGGCGGTTCTTCACAAAGTAAGGCTCCACTGTACGTTCGACAAAGTCCTGCTCCAGGAACGACATCTCAGATCTCTCCTCGCGCAGCTTGGCGAAGCCTATCCAGCTGAACGACAAGATCTTGAACACGTGGTATGCCGGCACAGAATGGACCGCGAAGCCGTCGAAAATGTGCGAGAACGATTGCGTCCAATGGAAGACAGCTTTCGCGACGTTCCCCCGCCAGTACCAGCTTTGACCGCGGCACTTGGAGGTGAGGTTCAGTCGCGGGTCGCAAGGGCCGTAAAGGTCGACCTGCACGCCTATGGCTCTCTCGAAGTCCTCCTCCACCACGGATGCTGGTTTGCCGCTCAGATCGCTCAGCTTTGCTCGGTGGACGTACAAGGCCCCCAGGTCAGCCTGGAGTGCATTATCACGTTCCATTGACGCGATAGCGGCATCAAGCATCTTGGTCGCCTTTTCGATGTCTGCTACCTTGTCTCGAGCCGAGAAACTGGTGATCGTCATATGGCAGTTGACGAGCGTACGGGCCAGAACGTACTGGGCTCGAGCACAGAGAGGGTCCCCACATGCTTCGAGAATAGCAATGGCCGCATCGCAGCAGAGCTCTGCGCAGGCCACGGCCTTGTCGCCGCTGAACGAGTCGCAATACAGACGACCCATGGAAAAGAGCGCACGTCCCAATACGTTTTCCAGATCGGCACAGCGCGCGCGCGACGGTTTCGGGGTACCATGCAGCTCTTTGCTGACCTTTTCGGCGATGCGCTCAAGCATGTTGATCCCTTCCACGAGCCTCCCTTGGATGGTGAATGCCGGGGCGAGTGAGACAAATGCATTCGTGGCGTCGACAACATCCAGGCTGCTTTCGATGAGATCCAACAGCGGCGTGGGGTTCCCGAGTCCTGTGTGCTGTCTGATGAGATCTTTGGCGGGCTTGAGAATGACTTCTATGATTGCCAAACGCGTCTTCAAGTCAATCTGCGCACTGTACTCGTTTGAGGCTTCTAGGCTCTTGTCTTGGCTTTGAAGCGCGTCGCGGAGCTTGTCGATTTCAGCCTGGCCGTCTCGACGGTCGTCCTCCGGTGCTTCGTCTTTTTTCAGGCTCATGACGTTTTTGCTGAACGCGTTTAGGTCCTCACGAATGGCCTTGGGCATGACGGCACGCAGGGTCCGGCCTTCATCAACAGCAACGGCGATTTCAGCGCGGCACGACTCGCGAGAGACCACAGAAGGGTTCTGCCAGTCATCGATGACCATGGCGAAACTCTGTGTTGACCGAATGGCGACAAACGAGTCCACACGCGTACTTTCGTTCTGACCTCTTGGCCTTGCGTTGCTCACGAGGTCGATCCACCAGTAGGCGCGAGGTTGCGAATCGTCGACCAGACTATCGATGACAGTCTGGAAGGGTCGCTCGGGGTGGTAGCAGACAAAGTGCGTCGCCTTGTCAAACCAGGTGCTCGTGTCCTTCTCCGCCGGACCTTCGGCCAGCCCAAGCAGCTCGTCTCGCATGGCGGCACCATGCTCCGAGCCTAGAAAGCTCTCCAGGCCGGTGAAGCCTCCTTCTTCATCATCGACCTCGCGATCCATCTTTTCGGCAAGCAAGTCTGCTACTTGAAAGGCATCGAGTTTATCGAGTGTGTTGGAGGCAATGAAGCTGCCCAAGAGTTTGACGAATGCCGAGCTGACGCCTCGTACACGAGGCTTGGCACGATGTTTGCTCTCGGGTGCGCTGGGTCCCATCAGCAGAGGCACCTGGAAAGGGAAAAGTGCCGAAAATTGAGATTGCACAAATTCGAGAATGTAACGAAACGAGAGCATTGGCAGCCGAGCAAGGGTCGCGAGAGGAGCTTGACCCATGTTCCCGTTGGTGCGACGCCTCGTGTTCGATTGTGACGAGGCCGCAGATCCAGATGACGATAAACGCTTTTGGCCGGAGGCTTGATTGTTTGCTTTTTTGCTGACGTCGCGCACCACATCCTCAAGCCAAACCCTGAGTTTCTCGGGCGATTTCGCAAGAAACGTCTCTGGAACCATAAAGAGAATTGCAGCGGTCCATTTGGCAAAATGTGCGAGTGGTAAGGTATCTTCTGGAGGACTTGCCTGGGGCAGCCCAGGGCGTTGCCCGCAAAGTAGCCACCCAATACGGCGGAGGAGCCAACCATATTTCTTTTTACTTTCACAGAAGCTTACGAATGAAGAACGCAGATTGTTCAGCCCATGGACGTCTACATACTTGCTGAGAAGGTAATTCATGAGGCCAAACTGATTTCCATCTTTGCGAAAGTTCCCATTCTCGAGAACGAGCGTTGTAATGGTCTGCACATTGCACCAGGCGATCCACTCAGTAATCTTTTCATGCAATTCGTAAATGTCATGCTGACTCCCAGAAAGCTCGACCAGGTGATTCACGACGCACTGAGAGAACTTGTACATGTTTCCATTCCCCCCGATTTGTTGCGGACCACGATTTTCGATACGCCTCCGGGCGTTGGACCATATCGTGATCATCTGCTGGGATGTAGAGTTGGTGTTGGTGACCAGCCTTTTCAGAAAGTTGTGCAAGTCTGTGATATTGGACTGATTGTACCCAGAAAAAGTTTCAAGATAATCAGAGTCAGAAGGTGGACCGCCAATCTCGAGCGCCTTCTCAATAGGCTGTCGAATCTTGTTGAGATCCACGAAGTGACTTTTGCATTGTTTGAAATCGTTCGAATCATTTCCAGGTCTGGTTTGCAGAGCGTCGAGGTACGTCCTGATGTTCGTGAGATTATCTCGATATTCATCCAACGCGCCATCCCTTAAGCTATATCGGAAAAAATATCCGGGATGGTCTTCGACGTGACCATTTTCATCGGCTTGAATTGCCCCCCAACCCTGTCGTGCATTTTCAACAGACCTTAGCTCTTCATTGATAGTAGCCTCAAGAGACTCTTCCTCCGTGGGCTGAAGATTTTCAGCCACCTCCTGCCAATCATTGGCATAAGCAGCAGCAGCCTGCGGAAGATCGTTGCCTCCATCAGGAGCAGCAGCAAGATCTAAGACCTCTTGATAAGCTTCAAGCACTTGCTGGTCATCTCCATCATGCAATCCCGCACCATGCTGCTGAGGCACTTGATTGCCTTGAACAGGCTCGGCGTTTGCTGCATCATCGGCGTGAGCAAGTATCTCCGCGTCTCCGGCGCCTTCGCCACCGCGCAAGTTCTCCATGGCCTCTTCGTCCATATTGGTAACAGGCAAAACAGTGCTGTTGTCACCGACTCCGCTTTG
This sequence comes from Aurantiochytrium sp. KH105, assembly GCA_003116975.1. Taxonomy (NCBI): domain Eukaryota; class Bigyra; order Thraustochytrida; family Thraustochytriidae; genus Aurantiochytrium; species Aurantiochytrium sp. KH105. The sequence goes on along the minus strand of BGKB01000282.1, from coordinate 21,888 downwards.
AGCCCGTCTCCTTGCGGAGATACGGGTTTGCTCGCCCGGACTTCCCCGTGAGGATTGCTTCCGTCCGTGGCGCAGCGATGCCCAAAATCGTGACACCGAGCAACACCCGAGGGCGGAAACGTGACACCGCCGTTTCTGCGGCCAGAAAACGTGTCACTGCTTCTGCTGCCAGTCTTCCTCACGTGCTGGCGCAGCCGATCTCCGCGGGAGGCGCTGCGCACCTCGCGGGTCGCTTCGCTTTACATCAGGGTCGGCAGGCATGGCAGAGCGCGCCTCGCGCCGTCGAGTTGTTTGCGCGATGAATGATTGCAGATCTGTGTTCTGGAGCAGCAAGCTTTACAGGCATTCGTGACCGAAAGTCCCGGAGGCGGAGGAAGGTACACACCCGACCCGGGCGAAAGAGGTCGAAGCAAGATTGCTGGGCTGTCGGCGGGCGTTCTTCATGCGAAGCATGGCTGTGCAGCCGGCCAAGGCTGTCACGAAGAAGGCAGTCCTTTTTCGCGGAGAGATCAGACGCCGGCAGCTCGGCAACTTCGGCCGCGCTTGACGACAACGCTTCTGTACAGTCCCCACGCCTGCTTCTTTCCCTTTTCAATTTTCTTTCCTGAAAAAAGTCGCCAAACTCTGGCTCGGCGTGAGAACGACGAACAACTACGCAGCGCTACATCACAGCTGGCAGGCAAGCTGTATGGCTTATCAACTTCTTATATTTTGTCCGGGGTCCTTTCAGGGTTTAGCTCTTACGTTAGGCTGTAAGGTGCGGAGACATGCGCGGAAGCTTCGCAAAGGCAACAGCAAGACGTGCAGTGTGCTCAAAAAAGGCGTCCGATAAAACGCGTTGCAAGTCCGCGGGACGATGCACGTCAAACTCACCGTCATCATCAAGTTCTTCATCGCTGAATCGGATCAGTTTGGAATGAGGTCGCGTACTCGACACTTCCGTGCTCGAAATCGTTCGGTGTGCTGCCAGCGCCGAAGCAGCAACGCTGTCGCTCGCCACCAGCACGGCGGCGTAGATGTGCTCGGCGAGCTTTTCCTTTGCACCCTCGACCGTTGTGACGAGATCGACTTGATAGTCTGCGAAGAGCTCGTCTTTGATGGCCGCATCAAGGCGCGCATCCTCTTCGACCACCAGGATCCGTCGCAGGCTTGTTGCGATCCAGTCAAAGCCGATCTCGTCGCATTGAACCGCCTCGCCGGGGTAGTACCCCTCCAGCTCCTTAAGAAGATGTTGGCGGTTCTTCACAAAGTAAGGCTCCACTGTACGTTCGACAAAGTCCTGCTCCAGGAACGACATCTCAGATCTCTCCTCGCGCAGCTTGGCGAAGCCTATCCAGCTGAACGACAAGATCTTGAACACGTGGTATGCCGGCACAGAATGAGCCGCGAAGCCGTCGAAAATGTGTGAGAACGCTTGCGTCCAATGGAAGACAGCTTTCGCGACGTTCCCCCGCCAGTACCAGCTTTGGCCGCGGCACTTGGAGGTGAGGTTCAGTCGCGGGTCGCAAGGGCCGTAAAGGTCGACCTGCACGCCTATGGCTCTCTCGAAGTCCTCCTCCACCACGGATGCTGGCTTGCCGCTCAGATCGCTCAGCTTTGCTCGGTGGACGTACAAGGCCCCCAGGTCAGCCTGGAGTGCATTATCACGTTCCATTGTCGAAATTGCCGCATCGAGCATCTTGGTCGCCTTTTCGATGTCTGCTGCCTTGTCTCGAGTCGAGAAACTGGTGATCGTCATATGGCAGTTGACGAGCGTACGGGCCAGAACGTACTGGGCCCGAGCACAGAGAGGGTCCCCACATGCATCGAGAATAGCAATAGCCGCATCGCAGCAGAGCTCTGCGCAGGCCACGGCCTTGTCACCGCTGAACGAGTCGCAATACAGACGACCCATGGAAAAGAGCGCTCGCCCCAATACGTTTTCCAGATCGGCACAGCGCGCGCGCGAGGGTTTCGGGGTACCATGCAGCTCTTTGCTGACCTTTTCGGCGATGCGCTCAAGCATGTTGATCCCTTCCACGAGCCTCCCTTGGATGGTGAATGCCGGGGCGAGTGCGACAAATGCATTCGTGGCGTCGACAACATCCAGGCTGCTTTCGATGAGATCCAACAGCGGCGTGGGGTTTCCGGGGCCTCTGTGCTGTCTGATGAGATCTTTGGCGGGCTTGAGAATGACTTCTATGATTGCCAAACGCGTCTTCAAGTCGATCTGCGCACTGTACTTGTTTGAGGCTTCTAGGCTCTTGTCTTGGCTTTGAAGCGCGTCGCGGAGCTTGTCGATTTCAGTCTGGCCGTCTCGACGGTCGTCCTCCGGTGCTTCGTCTTGTTCTGAGCGCATGACTTTGTTGCTGAACGCTTCTAGGCCCTCACGAACGGCGTTTGACATGACGGCACGCAGGGTCCGGCCTTCATCAACAGCAACGGCGATTTCAGCGCGGCACGACTCGCGAGAGACCACAGAAGGGTTCTGCCAGTCATCGATGACCATGGCGAAACTCTGTGTTGACCGAATGGCAACAAACGAGTCCACACGCGTACTATCGTTCTGGCCTCTTGGCCTTGCGTTGCTCACGAGGTCGATCCACCAGTAGGCGCGAGGTTGCGAATCGTCGACCAGACTATCGATGACAGTCTGGAAGGGTCGCTCGGGGTGGTAGCAGACAAAGTGCGTCGCCTTGTCAAACCAGGTGCTCGTGTCCTTCTCCGCCGGACCTTCGGCCAGCCCAAGCAGCTCGTCTCGCATGGCGGCACCATGCTCCGAGCCTAGAAAGCTCTCCAGGCCGGTAAAGCCTCCTTCTTCATCATCGACCTCGCGATCCATCTTTTCGGCAAGCAAGTCTGCTACTTGAAAGGCATCGAGTTTATCGAGTGTGTTGGAGGCAACGAGGCGGCTCAAGAGTTTGACGAATGCCGAGCTGACGCCTCGTGCACGAGGCTTGGCATGATGTTTGTCCTCAGCTGTGCTGGGTCCCATCAGCAGAGGAACTTGGGAAGGTAAAAGTGCCGAAAATTGAGATTGCAGAAACTCGAACATGTAACGAAACGAGAGCATTGGCAGCCGAGCAAGGGTCGCGAGAGCACCGTGCACCATGGTCCCGTCGGTACGCTGTCTCTTGTCCGCTGGTGACGAGGCCGCAGATCTAGATGGCGATGAACGCTTTTGGCCGGAGGCTTTATTGTTTCCTTTTTTGCTGACATCGTGCACCACACCATCAAGCCAGGCTTTAAGTTCTTCAGGCTCTTTTGCAAGCAAATCCTCCGGAGATATAAAGAGAATGGCAGCGGTCCACCTGGCAAAATGGGCGAGGGGTAAGGGTTCTCTTGGAGGATTGGTCTGGGGCCGCTCCGGGCGTTGCCCGCAAAGTAGCCACCCAATACGACGGAGGAGCCATCCATATTTCTTTTTACTTTCACAGAAGCTTGTGAACGAAGAACGCAGATTGTTCAGCTCATGAACATCTACGTACTTGCTGAGAAGGAGATTGATAAGACCAAACTGATTTCCCTCGTTGAGAAACGTCTTAGCCCCTCGAACAAGTTCTGTGATGGTCTGGACATTGCACCAGGCGCGCCACTCAGTGATTTTCCTGTGCATATCATAAGTTGAAGAGACATGTTGACTCACAGAAAGCTCGACCAGGTGATCCACGACGCGCTGAGAGAACTTGTACATGTTTCCATTCCACCCGATTTGTTGCGGACCACGATTTGCGACATGATTCTGGGCATTGGACCATATCGTACTCATCTTCTTGGATGTAGAGTTGGTGTTGGTGACCAGCCTTTTCAGAAAGTTGTGCAAGTCTGTGATATCGGACTGATTGCACCCAGAAAAAGTTTCGGTATACACAAAGACAGAAGGTGGACGGCCAATCTCGAGCGCCTTCTCAATAGGCTTTCGAATCTTGTCGAGATCCATAAAACGACTTTTGCACTGTTTGGCATGTTCCTGTTTTCCGAGAGAGATGCGTTCCGGATCGTTAATGCACGTGCTGATGAGCGTGAGGAGGTCTTGATATTCACCCAACGCGCCATTCTCCAAGCTAACCAGGAAAAAAATTGCGGGATGATCTTCGACGTGACCATACCTGATTTCATTGGCTTGGGCTGTCCCATGAACCTGTAAGATGGAAAAAACACACCTTTCCTCTTTACTGAGAGTAGCCTGAGGGGACTCTTTCTCCGTGGGTTCGGGAGCATTGTTTCCCTCATGGGCATCGATGCCAGCCTTACCTCCTGCGGTAGTGTTTCTAGACTCGGTCAGCGGATGCAAGTCAGCACCCGCATCTCTTTGGTCTATAGATTCAATTTCACGCGGATCCAAGATAGAATCAGCTCGAAGTTCTTTGGAATCAGCAGCCTGCGGAAGATCGTTGCCTTTCGAAGAAGCAGCAGGAAGACCACGGAACTCTTGATTAGCTTCGAGCTCTTGTTGGCTATTTCCAAAGAGCAATCCCGCACCATGCTGCTGAGGAACTTGCTCACGGTGAACAGGCACGGCGGTTTCATTGGTCGGGATTGTCCAAGGGCCTTGTTGCAAACCGTCATGAGCCCCGTATGCAGGAACCCTTGGTGCATCTTCAACACACCCTGGCTCTGTCTCGAAAAGGGCCTGGGGTAGTTTCTCCTCCGTGGGTTGAAGTAAGTCGGTCTGCTGCCATTCATTGGCAGAAGGAGCAGCAGCCTGCGGAAGATCGTTGCCTCCCGAAGAAGCAGCAGGAAGTTCAGGGACCTCTTGATCAGCTTCAAGCTCTTGTTGGCTATCTCCAACAAGAGATTCCGCACCATGCTGCTGAGGCACTTGCTCACCGTGGGCAGGCATGGCGTTTGCTGTATCGTCCTCGGTGGTTACTCCTCCAGCCACTCTCTCCTCGTCTCCGGTGTCTTCGCCGCCGCGCAAGATCTACAGTGCTTTCGTCGCCGAGTCCGCTCCAAGCCCGTCTCCTGGGGAGTTTTGGGTTTGTGGCCGGCAGCGGACGCCGTAGAGATTGCGCCGCGAGGCCAACATAGTGGCATTGGGATCCTCGCGAGCGGACGCTGCCGTTCTCCCGTTCTCCCCGAGCAAAAAAAAGAGAAGGCTGGCTCAGCAACACCCGAGGAGAAAATTCGAGCCCGCCGCTTCTGCGGTATAAAAAACCTGTGACCGCTGGCAGTCGTCCTCACGTGCGTGTGTTGCCGTTCTCCGCCGGAGGCGCCGCGCACCTCGCGGGTCGCTTCGCTCTAAACAGGGTCGGCAGGCATGGCAGAGCGCGCCGCGCCGAAGAGTCGTACGCGCGATGATCGATTGCAGGCCCGCGATCTCGAGCAGCCAGCTGCAGGCTGCAGGCATTCACTGGGCGAATGCCAGTGTAAGGAAGAGGTCGAAGCAAGATTGCTGGGCTGTCGGCGGGCGCTCTTCATGCGAAGCATGGCTGCGCAGCCGGCCAATGCTGTCCCGAAGAAGGCAGTCCTTTTTCGCGGAGAGATCAGACCCCGGCAGCTCGGCAACTTCGCCGCGCTTGACGACAACGCTTCTGTACAGTCCCCACGCCTGCTTCTTTCCCTTTTCTCTTTTCTTTCCTGAAAAAAGTCGCCAAACTCTGGCTCGGCGTGAGAACGACGGACAACTACGCAGCGCTACATCACAGCTGGCAGGCAAGCGGTATGGCTTATCAACTTCTTATATTTTGTCCGGGGTCCTTTCAGGGTTTAGCTCTTACCTTAGGCTGTAAGGTGCGGAGACATGCGCGGAAGCTTCGCAAAGGCAACAGCAAGACGTGCAGTGGGCTCAAAAAAAAGGCGTCCGATAAAACGCTTTGCAAGTCCGCGGGACGATGCACGTCAAACTCACCGTCATCATCAAGTTCTTCATCGCTGAATCGGATCAGTTTGGAATGAGGTCGCGCACTCGACCCTTCCGTGCTCGAAATCGTCGCGCAGCTCGTTGCTGACCTTTTCGGCGATGCGCTCAAGCATGTTGATCCCTTCCGCGAGCCTCCCTTGGATGGTGAATGCCGGGGCGAGTGCGACAAATGCATTGGTGGCGTCGACAACGTCCAGGCTTCTTTCGATGAGATTCAACAGCGGCGTGGGGTTTCCGGGGCCTCTGTGCTGTCTGATGAGATCTTTGGCGGGCTTGAGAATGACTTCCATGATTGCCAAACGAGTCTTCAAGTCGATCTGCGCACTGTACTTGTTTGAGGCTTCCAGGCGCTTGCCTTGGCTTTGAAGCGCGTCGCGGAGCTTGTCGATTTCGGCCTGGCCGTCTCGACGGTCGTCCTCCGGTGCTTCGTCTTGTTTTGAGCGCATGACGTTGTTGCTGAACGCTTCTTGGCCCTCACGAACGGCCTTTGGCATGACGGCACGCAGAATCCGGCCTTCACCGACAGCAATGGCGATTTCAGCGCGGCACGACTCGCGAGAGACCAAAGAAGGGTTCTGCCAGTCATCGATGACCATGGCGAAACTCTGTGTTGATCGAATGGCAACAAACGAGTCCACACGCGTACTCTCGTTCTGGCCTTGGCCTTGCGTTGCTCACGAGGTCGATCCACTAGTAGGCGCGAGGTTGCGAATCGTCGGCCAGACTATCGATGACAGTCTGGAAGGGTCGCTCGGGGTGGTCGCAGACAAAGTGCGTCGCCTTGTCAAACCAGGTGCTCGTGTCCTTCTCCGCCGGACCTTCGGCCAGCCCAAGCAGCTCGTCTCGCATGGCGGTACCATGCTCCAAGCCTAAAAAGCTCTCCAGGCCGGTAAAGCCTCCTTCTTCGTCATCGACCCCGCGATCCATCTTTTCGGCAAGCAAGTCTACAACTTGGAAGGCATTGACTCGGCCCGGTTCATCGAGTGTGTTGGAGGCAATGAAGCGGCCCAAGAGTTTGACGAACGTCGAGCTGACGCCTCGCGCACGAGGTTTGTCACCATGTTTGTCCTCAGCTGTGCTAGGACGCATCAGCAGAGGTACCTGGAAAGTTAAACGTGCCGAAATTTGAGATTGCAGAAACTCGAGAATGTAACGAAATGAGAGCATTGGCAGCCGGGCAAGGGTCGCGAGAGCAACTTGCACGATGGTCCCGTCGGTACGCTGTCTCTTGTCCGGCGGTGACAAGGCCGCAGATCCAGATGACGATGAACGCTTTTGGCCGGAGGCTTGATTGTGTGCTTTTTTGCTGACGTCGCGCACCACACCATCAAGCCAAACTTTGATTTCTTCGGGCGATTTCGCAAGAAAAGTCTCTGGAGATGTAAAGAGAATTGCAGCGGTCCACCTGGCAAAATGTGCGAGGGGTAGGGTATCATCTGGAGGATTTGCTTGGGGCCGTCCAGGGCGTTGCCCGCAAAGTAGCCACCCAACACGACGGAGGCGCCATCCAACTGTCGCTCTTGTATCATTGAAGTTTACGAATGAAGAACGCAGACTGTTCAGCCCATGGGCGTCTACGTACTTGCTGAGAAGATTGTTCATGAGGCCAAACCCAAGTCCTTCTGCGCGAAACGTCTTAACCCCTCGAACAAGTTCTGTGATGGTCTGCACATTGCACCAGGCGCGCCACTCAATGATCTTCCTCTGCATATCATGAGTCGAAGAGTCATGTTGACTCTCACTAAGCTCGACCAAATGATCCACGACACGCTGAGAGAATTTGTACATGTTTCCATTCCTCCCGAGTTGTTGTGAACCACGGTTTTCGATACGCCTCCGGGCGTTGGACCATATCGTGATCATCTGCTGGGATGTAGAGCTGGTGTGGGTGACCAGCTTTTTCAGAAAGTTGTGCAAGTCTGTAAAATCGGACTGATTGTACCCACCCCAAGTTTCGGAATGAGCAGAATCAAAAGGTGGACGGCCAATCTCGAGCGCCTTCTCAATAGGCTTTAGAATCTCGTTGAGATCCAAAAAGCGACTTTTGCATAGTTTGGCCTTGGTGGATTCTCTTGGAGGGATACTTCGTGGAGCGACAATGTACGTCCTGATCTTCGTGAGATTATCTCGATATTCATCCAACGCGCCATCCCTTAAGCTACCTCGGAAAAAATTTCCGGCCTCATCTTCGATATGACCATCCCCAGCTTCATCGGCCTGTTGATTATCAAGGGCTCTTAGTTCTGTCTCCAATAATGCCCTCAACGCCTCTGTATCATGAAGATGAACCGGCTGCGGCCTATCATCAAGCCACCATGGCCACTCCTCGCCACCATGCGGGTTGTCCATGTTGGCGACAGCCAGAACAGGGCTGGTGTCACCGACTCCGCTCTGAGCCCGTCTCCTTGCGGAGATACGGGTTTGCTCGCCCGGACTTCCCCGTGAGGATAGCTTCCGTCCGTGGCGCGGTGATGCCCAAAATCGTGACACCGAGCAACACCCGAGGGCGGAAAACGTGACACCGCCATTTCTGCGGCCAGAAAACGTGTCACTGCTTCTGCTGCCAGTCTTCCTCACGTGCTGGCGCAGCCGATCTCCACGGGAGGCGCCGCGCACCTCGCGGGTCGCTTCGCTTTACATCAGGGTCGGCAGGCATGGCAGAGCGCGCCTCGCGCCGTCGAGTTGTTTGCGCGATGAATGATTGCAGATCGGTGTTCTGGAGCAGCCAGCTTTACAGGCATTCGTGACCGAAAGTCCCGGAGGCGGAGGAAGGTACACACCCGACCCGGGCGAATGCCAGCTCGAGGAAGAGGTCGAAGCAAGATTGCTGGGCTGTCGGCGGGCGTTCTTCATGCGAAGCATGGCTGTGCAGCCGGCCAAGGCTGTCACGAAGAAGGCAGTCCTTTTTCGCGGAGAGATCAGACGCCGGCAGCTCGGCAACTTCGGCCGCGCTTGACGACAACGCTTCTGTACAGTCCCCACGCCTGCTTCTTTCCCTTTTCAATTTTCTTTCCTGAAAAAAGTCGCCAAACTCTGGCTCGGCGTGAGAACGACGAACAACTACGCAGCGCTACATCACAGCTGGCTGGCAGGCAAGCGGTATGACTTATCAACTTCTTAATGTATAAATTTTTATTTTGTCCGACGACCTTTCTTCAGGGTTTAGCTCTTCCCTTAGGCTGCGAGATGCGGGGACATGCGCGGAAGCTTCGCAAAGGCAACGGCAAGACGCGCAGTGGGCTCAAAAAAGGCGTCCAATAAAACACTTTGCAAGTCCGCGGGACGATGCACGTCAAACTCACCGTCATCATCAAGTTCTTCATCGCTGAATCGGATCAGTTTGGAATGAGGTCGCGTACTCGACACTTCCGTGCTCGAAATCGTTCGGTGTGCTGCCAGCGCCGAAGCAGCAACGCTGTCGCTCGCCACCAGCACGGCGGCGTAGATGTGCTCGGCGAGCTTTTGCTTTGCACCCTCGACCGTTGTGACGAGATCGACTTGATAGTCTGCGAAGAGCTCATCTTTGATGGCCGCATCAAGGCGTGCATCCTCTTCGACCACCAAGATCCGTCGCAGGCTCGTTGCGATCCAGTCAAAGCCGATCTCGTCGCATTGAACCGCCTCGCCGGGGTAGTACCCCTCCAGCTCTTCAAAAAGACGCTCGCGATTCTGCACAAAGTAAGGCTCCACTGTACGTGCGACAAAGCCTTGCTCCTGGAACGACATCTCCGATCTCTCCTCGCGCAGCTTGGCGAAGCCTATCCAGCTGAACGACAAGATCTTGAACACGTGGTATGCCGGCACAGAATGGGCCGCGAAACCGTCGAAAATGTGTGAGAACGATTGCGTCCAATGGAAGACAGCTTTCGCGACGTCGCCCCGCCAGAACCAGCTTTGGCCGCGGCACTTGGAGGTGAGGTTCAGTCGCGGGTCACAAGGGCCGTAAAGGTCGACCTGCACGCCTATGGCTCTCTCGAAGTCCTCCTCCACCACGGATGCTGGTTTGCCGCTCAGATCGCTCAGCTTTGCTCGGTGGACGTACAAGGCCCCCAGGTCAGCCTGGAGTGCATTATCACGTTCCATTGACGCGATAGCGGCATCGAGCATCTTGGTCGCCTTTTCGGTGTCTGCTGCCTTGTCTCGAGCCGAGAAACTGGTGATCGTCATATGGCAGTTGACGAGCGTTCGGGCCAGAACATACTGGGCCCGAGCACAGAGAGGGTCCCCACATGCTTCGAGAATAGCAATAGCCGCATCGCAGCAGAGCTCTGCGCAGGCCACGGCCTTGTCGCCGCTGAACGAGTCGCAATATAGACGACCCATGGAAAAAAGCGCACGTCCCAATACGTTTTCCAGATCGGCACAGCGCGCGCGCGAGGGTTTCGAGGTACCATGCAGCTCTTTGCTGACCTTTTCGGCGATGCGCTCAAGCATGTTGATCCCTTCCGCGAGCCTCCCTTGAATGGTGAATGCCGGGGCGAGTGCGACAAACGCATTGGTGGCGTCGACAACATCCAGGCTCCTTTCGATGAGATTCAACAGCGGCGTGGGGTTCCCGGGTCCTGTGTGCTGTCTGATGAGATCTTTGGCGGGCTTGAGAATGACTTCTATGATTGCCAAACGCGTCTTCAAGTCGATCTGCGCACTGTACTTGTTTGAGGCTTCTAGGCTCTTGCCTTGGCTTTGAAGCGCGTCGCTGAGCTTGTCGATTTCAGCCTGGCCGTCTCGACGGTCGTCCTCCGGTGCTTCGTCTTGTTTTGAGCGCATGACTTTGTTGCTGAACGCGACTAGGTCCTCACGAACGGCCTTTGACATGACGGCACGCAGGATCCGGCCTTCATCAACAGCAACGGCGATTTCAGCGCGGCACGACCCGCGAGAGACCACAGAAGGGTTCTGCCAGTCATCGATGACCATGGCGAAACTCTGTGTTGTTCGAATGGCAACAAACGAGTCCACACGCGTACTATCGTTCTGACCTCTTGGCCTTGCGTTGCTCACGAGGTCGATCCACCAGTAGGCGCGAGGTTGCGAATCGTCGACCAGACTATCGATGACAGTCTGGAAGGGTCGCTCGGGGTGGTAGCAGACAAAGTGCGTCGCCTTGTCAAACCAGGTGCTCGTGTCCTTCTCCGCCGGATCTTCGGCCAGCCGAAGCAGCTCGTTCCGCATTGCAGCACCACGCTCCGAGCCTAGAAAGCTCTCCAGGCCGGTAAAGCCTCCTTCTTCATCATCGACCTCGCGATCCATCTTTTCGGCAAGCAAGTTTGCTACTTGGAAGGCATTGACTGTGAATCGGCCCGGTTCATCGGGTGTGTTGGAGGCAATGAAGCGGCCCAAGAGTTTAACGAACGTCGAGCTGACGCCTCGCACACGAGGCTTGGCACGATGTTTGCTCTCGGGTGCGCTGGGTCCCATCAGCTGAGGCACCTGGAAAGGGAAAAGTGCTGAAATTTGAGACTGCACAAACTCGAGAATGTAACGAAACGAGAGCATTGGCAGCCGAGCAAGGGTCGCGAGAGGAACTTGACCCATGTTCCCGTTGGTGCGACGCCTCGTGTTCGATTGTGACAAGGCCGCAGATCCAGATGACGATGAACGCTTTTGGCCGGAGGCTTTATTGTTTCCTTTTTTGCTGACGTCGCGCACCACATCCTCAAGCCAAACCCTGAGTTTCTCGGGCGATTTCGCAAGAAATTTCTCTGGAACCATAAAGAGAATTGCAGCGGTCCATTTGGCAAAATGTGCGAGGGGTAAGGTATCTTCTGGAGGATTCGCTTGGGGCCGTCCAGGGCGTTGCCCGCAAAGTAGCCACCCAATACGGCGGAGGCGCCACCCAACTGCCGCTTTTTCATCATTGAATTTCATGAATAAAGAACGCAGCTTGTTCAGCCCACGCTCGTCCACATACTTGCTGAGAAGATTGTTCATGAGGCCAAATTGATTCCCCTCTGCACGAAACGGCTTAGCCCCTCGAACAAGTTCTGTGATGGTCTGCACATTGCACCAGGCGCGCCACGCAATAATCTTTCTCTGCATATCATGAGTCGAAGAGTCATGTTGACTCTCAGAAAGCTCGACCAGGTGATCCACGACACGCTGAGAGAACTTGTACATGCTTCCATTCCTCCCAATTTGGTGTGGACCACCATTTTCAACACGCTTTTGGGCGTTGGACCATATCGTGCTCATCTTCTTGGATTTAGAGTTGGTGTTGGTGACCAGCCTTTTCAGAAAGTCCAACAAGTCTGTAATATCGGACTGATTGTACCCACCCCAAAGTTCGAGATAATCGAGATAATCAAAGTCAGAAGCAAGACCGCCAATCTCGAGCGCCTTCTCAATAGGTTGCCGAATCTTGTCGAGATCCACGAAGTGACTTTTGCATTGTTTGAAATCGTTCGAATCATTTCCAGGTCTGGTTTGCAGAGCGTCGAGGTACGTCCTGATGTTCGTGAGATTATCTCGATATTCATCCAACGCGCCATCCCTTAAGCTATATCGGAAAAAATATCCGGGATGGTCTTCGACGTGAGCATTTCTAGTTTCATCGGCTTGGGTTGCCCCCCAACCCTGTCGTGCATTTTCAACAGACCTTAGCTCTTCATTGATAGTAGCCTTAAGAGACTCTTCCTTCGTGGGTTTGGACGCATTGTTTGCCTGAAGGGCACCGCTGCCAGCGTTACCTCCTGCGGTGGCGTTGCTTGACTCGGTCAGCGGATGAAAGTCATCGCCCTCATCTCTTTGGTCTACGGAGTCAGTTTCACGCGAATCCGAGTTAGCATCAGCTCCGAGGTCTTTGAAATTAGCAGTCTCCGGAAGCTCTTTGCCTCCCGAAGAAGCAGCAGCAAGAGCACGGACCTCTTGATTAGCTTCAAGCACTTGTTGGCTATCTCCAACAAGCAATCCCGCACCATGCTGCTGAGGCACTTGCTCACGGTGAACAGGCTCAGAGAATTCATAAGTCAGGATTGTCTCAGGGCCTCGTTGCAAATTGTCAAGAGCCCCTAATGCAGGACTCCTTGGTGCATCTTCAACACACCCTGGCTCTGTCTCCAAAGGTGTCTGGAGCAATTCTTCCTCCGCAAATTGAAGAAAATCAGCCATCTGCTGCCAATCATCGGCAGAAGCAGCAGCAGCAGCCTGCAGAAGATCGTTGCCTCCCGAAGAATCAGCAGCAAGATCTCGGACCTCTTGATCAGCTTCATGCACTTGCTGGTCATCTCCATCATGCGATCCCGCACCATGCTGCTGAGACACTTGATTGCCGTGAATAGACACGGCGTTTGCTGTATCGTCGATGGTGTTGCTGTCAGTGGTCACACCGCGAGCAAGACTCTCCTCGTCTCCGGCGCCTTCGCCACCGCGCAAGTTCTCCATGGCTTCTTCGTCCATATTGGCAACAGCCAGAACAGGGCTGGTGTCACCGACTCCGCTCTAAGCCCGTCTCCTTGCGGCCTTGCGGAGATACGGGACTGCTCGCCCGGACTTCCCCGTGAGGATTGCTTCCGTCCGTGGCGCAGTGATGCCCAAAATCGTGACACCGAGCAACACCCGAGGGCGGAAAACGTGACACCGCCGTTTCTGCGGCCAGAAAACGTGTCACTGCTTCTGCTGCCAGTCTTCCTCACGTGCTGGCGCGGCCGATCTCCGCGGGAGGCGCCGCGCACCTCGCGGGTCGTTTCGCTTTACATCAGGGTCGGCAGGCATGGCAGAGCGCGCCTCGCGCCGTCGAGTTGTTTGCGCGATGAATGATTGCAGATCGGTGTTCTGGAGCAGCCAGCTTTACAGGCATTCGTGACCGAAAGTCCCGGAGGCGGAGGAAGGTACACACCCGACCCGGGCGAATGCCAGCTCGAGGAAGAGGTCGAAGCAAGATTGCTGGGCTGTCGGCGGGCGTTCTTCATGCGAAGCATGGCTGTGCAGCCGGCCAAGGCTGTCACGAAGAAGGCAGTCCTTTTTCGCGGAGAGATCAGACGCCGGCAGCTCGGCAGCTTGGATGATCCTGCGGCGGTAGGACGACAACGCTACAATACAGCCCCGCGCCTGCTTCTTTCCCTTTCCTCTTTTTCTTTCCTGAAAAAAGTCGCCAACTCTGGCTCGGCGTGAGAACGACGGACAACTACGCAGCGCTACATCACAGCTGGCTGGCAGGCAAGCGGTATGACTTATCAACTTCTTATTGTATAAATTTTTATTTTGTCCGGGGTCCTTTCAGGGTTTAGCTCTTACCTTAGGCTGTAAGGTGCGAAGACATGCGCGGAAGCTTCGCAAAGGCAACAGTAAGACGTGCAGTGGGCTCAAAAAAGGCGTCCGACAAAACACTTTGCAAGTCCGCGGGACGATGCACGTCAAACTCACCGTCATCATCAAGTTCTTCATCGCTGAATCGGATCAGTTTGGAATGAGGTCGCGCACTCGACCCTTCCGTGCTCGAAATCGTTCGGTGTGCTGCCAGCGCCGAAGCAGCAACGCTGTCGCTCGCCACCAGCGCGGCGGCGTAGATGTGCTCGGCGAGCTTTTGCTTTGCACCCTCGACCGTTGTGACGAGATCGACTTGATAGTCTGCGAAGAGCTCATCTTTGATGGCCGCATCAAGGCGTGCATCCTCTTCGACCACCAAGATCCGTCGCAGGCTCGTTGCGATCCAGTCAAAGCCGATCTCGTCGCATTGAACCGCCTCGCCGGGGTAGTACCCCTCCAGCTCTTCAAAAAGACGCTCGCGATTCTGCACAAAGTAAGGCTCCACTGTACGTGCGACAAAGCCTTGCTCCTGGAACGACATCTCAGATCTCTCCTCGCGCAGCTTGGCGAAGCCTATCCAGCTGAACGACAAGATCTTGAACACGTGGTATGCCGGCACAGAATGGACCGCGAAGCCGTCGAAAATGTGCGAGAACGATTGCGTCCAATGGAAGACAGCTTTCGCGACGTTCCCCCGCCAGTACCAGCTTTGACCGCGGCACTTTGAGGTGAGGTTCAGTCGCGGGTCACAAGGGCCGTAAAGGTCGACCTGCACGCCTATGGCTCTCTCGAAGTCCTCCTCCACCACGGAAGCTGACTTGCCGCTCAGATCGCTCAGCTTTGCTCGGTGGACATACAAGGCCCCCAGGTCAGCCTGAAGTGCATTATCATGTTCCATTGACGCGATAGCCGCATCGAGCATCTTGGTCGCCTTTTCGGTGTCTGCTGCCTTGTCTCGAGCCGAGAAACTGGTGATCGTCATATGGCAATTGACGAGCGTTCGGGCTAGAACGTACTGGGCCCGAGCACAGAGAGGGTCCCTACTTGCTTCGAGAATAGCAATGGCCGCATCGCAGCAGAGCTCTGCGCAGGCCACAGCCTTGTCGCCGCTGAACGAGTCGCAATACAGACGACCCATGGAAAAGAGCGCACGTCCCAATACGTTTTCCAGATCGGCACAGCGCGCGCGCGAGGGTTTCGGGGTACCGTACAGCTCGTTGCTGACCTTCTCGGCGATGCGCTCAAGCATGTTGATCCCTTCCACGAGCCTCCCTTGGATGGTGAATGCCGGGGCGAGTGCGACAAACGCATTGGTGGCGTCGACAACATCCAGGCATCTTTCGATGAGATTCAACAGCGGCGTGGGGTTCCCGGGGCCTCTGTGCTGTCTGATGAGATCTTTGGCGGGCTTGAGAATGACTTCCATGATTGCCAAACGCGTCTTCAAGTCGATCTGTGCACTGTACTTGTTTGAGGCTTCTAGGCTCTTGTCTTGGCTTTGAAGCGCGTCGCGGAGCTTGTCGATTTCGGCCTGGCCGTCTCGACGGTCGTCCTCCGGTGCTTCGTCTTGTTTCAGGCTCATGACGTTATTGCTGAACGCGTTTAGGTCCTCACGAATGGCCTTGGGCATGACGGCACGCAGGGTCCGGCCTTCATCAACAGCAACGGCGATTTCAGCGCGACACGACTCGCGAGAGACCACAGAAGGGTTCTGCCAGTCATCGATGACCATGGCGAAACTCTGTGTTGACCGAATGGCAACAAACGAGTCCACACGCGTACTCTCGTTCTGGCCTCTTGGTCTTGCGTTGCTCACGAGGTCGATCCACCAGTAGGCACGAGGTTGCGAATCGTCGACCAGACTATCGATGACAGTCTGGAAGGGTCGCTCGGGGTGGTAGCAGACAAAGTGCGTTGCCTTATCAAACCAGGTGCTCATGTCCTTCTCCGCCGGACCTTCGGCCAGCCCAAGCAGCTCGTCTCGCATGGCGGCACCATGCTCTGAGCCTAGAAAGCTCTCCAGGCCGGTACAGCCTCCTTCTGCATCATCGACCTCGCAATCCATCTTTTCGGCAAGCAAGTCTGCTACTTGGAAAGCATCGAGTGTGTTGGGGGCAATGAAGCGGCCCAAAAGTTTGACGAACGTCGAGCTGACACCTCGCACACGAGGCTTGGCACGATGTTTGCTCTCGGGTGCGCTGGGTCCCATCAGCTGAGGCACCTGGAAAGGGAAAAGTGCCGAAATTTGAGATTGCACAAACTCGAGAATGTAACGAAACGAGAGCATTGGCAGCCGAACAAGGGTCGCGAGAGGAGCTTGACCCATGTTCCCGTTGGTGCGACGCCTCGTGTTCGATTGTGATGAGGCCGCAGATCCAGATGACGATGAACGCTTTTGGCCAGAGGCTTGATTGTTTGCTTTTTTGCTGACGTCGCGCACCACACCATCAAGCCAAACTCTGAGTTCTTCGGGCTCTTTTGCAAGTAAAGCCTCTGGAGATGTAAAGAGAACTACAGCGGTCCATTTGGCAAAATGTGCGAGTGGTAAGGTATCTTCTGGAGGATTCGCTTGGGGCCGTCCAGGGCGTTGCCCGCAAAGTAGCCACCCAATACGACGGAGGCTCCATCCAATCTTTTTCTTTTGTTCATTGAAACGTGTGAACGAGGAGCGCAGCTTGTTCAGCTCATGAACGCCTACGTAGCTGCTGAGAAGATGGTTCATGAGGCCAAACTGATTCCCCTCGTCGAGAAACGTCTCGGCCTCTCGAACGAGCGCTGTAATAGTCTGCACATCGCACCAGGCAATCCATTCGTCGATTCTGCGATTCGTGCCCTCATTATTCGAAGGGAAATGTTGACTCTCAGAAAGCTCGACCAGGTGTTTCACGACTAGCCGAGAGAACTTGTACATTTTCCCCTTTGTCACGAGATTTCGGGGATTACGATTTTTGATACGCTCTTGGGCATTGGACCATATCGTTCTCATCTGCTCGGATTTAGAGTTGGTGTTGGTGACCAGCCTTTTCAGAAAGTTGTGCAAGTCTGTGATATTGGACTGATTGTACCCAGAAAAAGTTTCAAGATAATCAGAGTCAGAAGATGGACGGCCAATCTCGAGCGCCTTCTCGATAGGTTTTCGAACTTTATTGAGATCCACAAAGCGACTTTTCTCTTTTCTGTTCCTGACTTCTTGTTCATATTTGTCAAGGCAATCTTTCTTCACATGACTCCTGAAAAATTGTTCCACATCATCTTCGATGTGACCATCCCTGATTTCATTGGACTGATTTGTCCCTGCAGATCTTTGCGTATTATTAGTATGAGTCCTGCGCATATGCTCGATCGAGCTTTGCTCTGTCTCCCAAAGTGCTTCAAACTCTTCCCACATGAAATCATCCAGCCGAACAAAGTCAATGTCCTCATCAGCAGCAGCCGGCGGAAGATCGTTGCCTCCATCAGGAGCAGCAGCAAGATCTAAGACCTCTTGATTAGCTTCAAGCACTTGCTGGTCATCTCCATCATGCAATCCCGCACCATGCTGCTGAGGCACTTGATTGCCTTGAACAGGCTCGGCGTTTGCTGCATCATCGGCGTGAGCAAGTATCTCCGCGTCTCCGGCGCCTTCGCCACCGCGCAAGTTCTCCATGGCCTCTTCGTCCATATTGGTGACAGGCAAAACAGTGCTGTTGTCACCGACTCCGCTTTGAGCCCTTGCGGAGATACGGGTTTGCTCGCCCGGACTTCCCCGTGAGGATAGCTTCCGTCCGTGGCGCAGCGATGCCCAAAATCGTGTCACCGAGCAACACCCGAGGGCGGAAAACGTGACACCGCCATTTCTGCGGCCAAAAAACGTGTCACTGCTTCTGCTGCCAGTCTTCCTCACGTGCTGGCGCAGCCGATCTCCGCGGGAGGCGCCGCGCACCTCGCGGGTCGCTTCGCTTTACATCAAGGTCGGCAGGCATGGCAGAGCGCGCCTCGCGCCGTCGAGTTGTTTGCGCGATGAATGATTGCAGATCGGTGTTCTGGAGCAGCCAGCTTTACAGGCATTCGTGACCGAAAGTCCCGGAGGCGGAGGAAGGTACACACCCGACCCGGGCGAATGCTGCTCGAGGGAGAGGTCGAAGCAAGATTGCTGGGCTGTCGGCGGGCGCTCATCATGCGAAGCATGGCTGTGCAGCCGGCCAAGGCTGTTCCGAAGAAGGCAGTCCTTTTTCGCGGAGAGATCAGACGCCGGCAGCTCGGCAACTTCGGCCGCGCTTGACGATTAACGCTACAATACAGCCCCCGCGCCTGCTTCTTTCCCTTCACTTTTCTTTTCTATAAAAAGTCGCCAAACTCTGGCTCGGCGTGAGAACGACGGACAACTACGCAGCGCTACATCACAGCTGGCATGCAAGCGGTATGACTTAGAAGGTTAATTTTCATTAAGAATCAAGCAAAAAAGGGGTTAATTGGGGCTTCAAAAGCGGCGGTTTTAGGTTGGGCTACCTGAAAGTTGAAATCGAACTGTCAATCGACCGGGAGGGATTGACACGCATTTAGGTAGACGGAGGGGAGGGGGCGTAGAAAGGGGAGAGGACGGTGGTTAGCATCGCAGAACGCGGTAAGCGCGCGCGCGCGCACACAACTATCGCGCGAGGGCAACCAACACGTACGGGCAAACGTAGCGCGCGGACTGATTGTGATTAAGCTGCTCTTTGATAGCGTCGGTCCGTGTCGAGACGGCGTGACGTCTGGACAAGTGCAATGGCTCATGGTGCAATGGCTCATGGTGCTCGAGACGCTCCTAAGCCAGAGGACGAGATAGCAGAGCTTGAGCTGATCATTCTTCTCGTAAACTCAAACCTCGCACTGCCCCGCTTGACTTTTGGAGATGATGTTCCTGACATCGAAGAAGACGAAGACCTTGCCTACCTTGCAAGCAGCCCAGAGGCGAACTTGGCCTTGCTGGAGTCGTCGGAAGAAATTTTCGCTGCTCTTCTCTGAGTATTCGAAGAGCTCGAATCGATCGCAAGCGCCTTTCGAGAAGTAGCTCGAGCCAGAGATTTTGCAGCTTTTAACAGGTTGAAACCAAAGAGTGATCACCAAGATCGGATATTTGAGATCCTTGTTGGCCGACTTAGAAGACAAGAGCGTAGAGAGCTCAAGATCCGAGCGGAAGCTCTGTTACAGATGCAGCGAAACACCGCTCACGAAGTGACTGCCGTTACTCTTCTGCGGATAGAGGAACTGCGTGCAGCGTCATCGCCTCGTTCGTACCGGCTGACGAAAACCTCTCACCCTTACACATGGGATATGGTAAAGTCTCATCGATCGCAGATGTTCTATGGCATGTTTCGCATGTGGCCAAAGCACGTTGAAAGCTTTTTCACAAAGCTGACCGAAGGAGCCAATATCAGAGATCTGTTCAAGCGTAAGAAGGAGGCAGGCGTTGGGAGAGGCTTCTGTGAGCCGATTTGTATCCTCGCATGTCTCATTTTGTACTGCGCAGGACGCGACTGCCACGTAATCAGTCTCGCAATGATCAGCACATCGTGTGCAATTCGCAATGTAGCTGAGGCGCGGGACATTGTCTGCGACCGGAGGCACCTCTTCGTACCTGACGGTGTATCTGCTTTTGATACTGTCGAAAAGCGCTCGAAGCTGGCCGAAGGATTCAACAGACTTACATTTGGTGCAGCACGCGGTATTAAGACCATGCAAAACTGCATAGGCGCTTTTGACGGGATGCTGCTTGAGGTTGACAGGCAAATTGTAGTGGCAAATGATCGAGGCATGTGCAATCACAAGACGTCGAAGTTTGCCGTTAATGTACAGGCCTGTGTTGATGCCCGCAGGCGCTTCACGATGATTCATGTTTACAGTTCTGGGGGCACCAATGACGTTCTCGCATTCAGCCTCTCTCCTCTCGGACGTTGGCTACAGGAATCTCGACCTGACCTCGGGGATTTCTGGTTTATTGGCGATGGAGGCTATGCACTTGATGATCATGTCATGATTCCTTACCGGCAGTACAGTCGTCATGCAGGTGTCACCGCTGATCAAGCAAGAGGTTTCAACATCAAGGCGTCTAGTCTGAGGTCGGCAGTCGAGTGCGCGTTCGGCATTTACAAAGGCAAATGGCGTGTATTCCGATCACCCCTGCACTTTGGATGTCCTGGAGATTGCATAAATTTGATGTACGCTGCTGCAGCCCTGCACAATCACTGCATCGACGAAAGCGTTTCGTCCGACGGCGTGGAAATATCGGCACGTACTCAGAATGGATTCACGGTGACATTTAATGATGATATAACGCCGGCGCACATTCACACAGATTGCGGTTCGGGCTCATCAACAAGAAACCGAGCAACCAAAACAGGACAGGCGCGACGCCAACAGCTGACGCTCCAACTGGCCCAACACTACCAAATTTCAGTATTGGGCATCCGGCGACGCGAACAACAAGCAATTGAGGATCGCGCATCGAAACGATGCCGTTTATTATCGGGAGCGAGATATTTCTAAAAAGATGATTATTATATTTCCTTGAGGAAACGTTTCAGTACAGCATTCTGGTGCATATCAAGCAGCTGCAGCTTACGCTTGTTGGAGGTATCTGAATGAGTAGCCGCAAACTCAAAATGACGTGCAATTGCTTCAAGTTCTCGTGTTGCAGCGTCTTTCCTATCGATTTCCAAACGAAGAAGTGCAAGCTCCTTTTCATAGCCGAACTTCTCGCGCTTCCATTCGATTGTCTTGAGTATAGTATTTTGGGTTTGCTCTCGACGCATGGACTCATGCCTCTCCATGTCAAGCCTTAACCGATTCTGTGAACTTCCATTCTCCCGTATAACTTCAATGACTCCATCATACATGCCTGTTGTCCTGCTGCGGCGAGTCCGGTTCAAATCACTAGACTTTAGTTGCGTCTCTCGTGTGCCAGCACCAAAAAAGCCGCTCACAAGGGTCTTTGCATTCAAATCTCCGTACTGCGTCAGAAGTAGAATGTAAAGGGGTCCCTGCCAGTGAATCCTGGCCAATCGTGCGTCCCGGCGCAGGGTGTCAAGCACTGTGCCATCAAGATCAACCACACAGCTATCTGCTTCATGCGCCGTTCTTGATGGGGGCGACGATTGAGATGCACTACTTGGTTCTTGTGACGGGGGTATACGAATTTGCAATCGCGAACTTCCACTTGACGATGGCGTTGTCGCTGCGTCAATCTGAGAGCGTGTGCTCTCGCCCATGAAATCGTCATGGTCTGTGGACGACGATGCGCCATGAAGGGCCTCTTCAGGATCACAACGACCGCTTCTACCGATGTCTGAAAGAGCTTTAACAATGGATCTTTTGATCCGGCCTCGAAGATACTGCAGATCAGACGGCTTGACGATGTACTGATTACGAGGAACCTCCTCCGGGTGTAGGGAGGGACAGTAGCTCGGGAATCTATTCTGAACTTCGAATCTTGCGAACCTGCTACCTGGGCCTTCACTTGCCGCGTCCGCTGTGTCAAAGCCTGAAACACTCAGTGTTCCATTGACCACTCCAGCTAGACGTTCCCACGCTTCCACTTTGTTCGGAATTGGGGCATCTCGTCCACCCGCTGCATTCATGGCTTCAAGAGTTTCTGTTCCGCCGAGGATATTCTGAACAATCAAACAATCAAAGAATGCTCTGGTGCAGCAATGACTTCGCCGAAACGAGCGCAAATGTTCGCGATCTCGACTCCTTGCCATGACTTGTTTGCTGATGGGTTTGCAGTGATCCCCGCAACAACTCCTCCTGGTGCCACTATCGTCGCATTTCGATGGCCCTTG